>JBAGKK010028395.1:0-11087 GCA_037177015.1 Euceroptres primus
CCAACTCAGGGATCTCGACAGATCCCATATATTTGGTAAGTCTTCTCTAAATGCAAATCTCAACATTAAATAGGTGCTCCTCAGTGACGGGTTTATTGGGGGTTTGGACTTAGAAAAATTGCCTAACCATGCGGCCATATTTTAAGTCGTTTAACCAACGTCCTTAAGGGATAAGGTCCCGAGATGGCAATTCCAAAAATAACAAAATTTCTAAAAAATTTAGAATAAAAATGCTGGCTGGAGATACCGCTTCTAGATTTCTTCCTGATACACCACTATCATCAACGAGTCTCAAAACTCATTTTGGTGGTTGATCAAACCCAATTTTAAGATGAGCTCCAGAGAAAGCATTTTCTTAAATAAAAAAGCATCTAAAAACTTTATTATTTAAAATTCAGGCAAGTCATATCGCTTCGAGATATCCATCTGATACACCTCTATCATCAACGAGTCTCAGAATTCATTTTAGGGGCAGATCAAAACCGAATTTAGAGATAAGGTCCAGAGATGGCGATTTCAAAAATAACAAAACTTCTAGAAAATTTGGAATAAAAATTCTGGCTGGAGATATCGCTTCTAGATTTCTTTCTGATATACCACCATCATCAGCGAGACTCAAAATTCATTTTAGTGGTGGATCAAACACAATTTTGAGGTAAAGTCCAGAGAGAGCGATTTCTTCAATAATTAAAATTTATAAAAAACTTAGAATGAAAAGTCTGGCTGGAGATGTCGCTTCAAGATATCTTTCTAATACACCCCTATCATCAACGTGTCTCAGAATTCATTTTAGGGGCTGATCAAATCCGAATTTAGAGATAAGGTCCAGAGATGGCAATTTCAAAAATAACAAAATTTCTAAAATATTTGGAATAAAAATGCTGGCTGGAGATATCGCTTCTAGATTTCTTTCTAATACACCCCTATCATCAACGAGTCTCAAAATTCATTTTAGTGGTTGATCAAACCTAATCTTCAGATAAGGTTTAGAGAAAGCATTTTCTAAAATGTGTTCAAGTCGAAACCAAGTCGAAGAATTTTTACACGGGAATGAAATAGTGTCGAGTCGTTTACCAATTGCTTTAGTAAGCATTTCTACTAATTAATGGTAGAAAACTACTAATTCACTTAGTAAGGCTTACTAAATAAATTAGTAACCCTTACTACGTGAAGTAGTAGTTAAATGCTATTAAATGAATTAGTACTTAAATACTAATTCACTTAGTAAGGTTTACTAAATAAATTAGTAACCCTTAATACGGGAATTAGTAGTTTTCCACTAAAAATTAGTAGAAATGCTTACTAAAGCAATTGGTAAACGATTCCGCACTATTTCATTAGTAGAAAACTGCTAATTCAGATTTAGAGTACAGTTTTTATTCTTTTTTTATTTGAAGAAAATCCTGTGTCTTATTTATTTATTTTTGTTAATAGAAATAGCTTTACCGTTTTTCATTATTTCTTTGCTTCTCTCATCAGTTTCGAAGCAGTATAAAAAAATTGATAAGCTGATTCAAGAAAAACCTTAAAATCTGGAAAATTGTCAAAATGGGAAGGTTTTGAAGCAAAAATATAAAATAATTTGTTTTTCTCGAAAAACAGAAGAATACCAATTGGGAAATTTATTGCAGAAAATTTCAGGCGAAAAAAGTTGTGTTTTTTAGAAACTTTTTTTTGTTTTTTCCAAAAATCGAAATAACTTTACCATTTTTGTATATTTTTTTATTTTCTTTGTGGATTTCAAAAGAGTGAGAAAAATGTGACAAGCTGGAAAAAAAATCTTAATATCTAAAAAATTGTAAAAATGGCAACGTTTTTTATGTAAAATTTGCAAAAAACTAATTTTTCCCTTAAAATATAAAAATATTAGTCAAAACTGTAAATATTTCGCTATGTTAATTTAAAAAAATACGCATCCCCTTATTTTTCACGTACAAAAACAAATTTGATTCGCAAGCCAATTCTGAACAGGTCATCCGCCGGCCTGCTTGATTTGGAATGGTTTCGATCTGTTACTTAAATTTTTGAACAATGTCTTGTAAATTTTCTGAAAAAGGCGGTAATGCTTTCCAGTGATAATGATAAACTATATGGGGTAAAATTTGCCAAGCGTCCCGGCCTAAAATTTTGTTGTCACCTATCTTGTTGAAACTCCACCAGATTGTAGTGCTAGTGGACCTTTTTACATTCTGTAAAGAGAGTGCACCTAGTATCACGGGTTATTAGGATACAGGAGCCCGAATTTTTGACGATTCAACCCAACCTTTAACTTTCATGTGTACATAAACTCCTGATACAGTTATTCAATTTTACTTTTTTATGGGTGTTTTGGGAAGTTTTTTTAACGAGATTTACAATAAAAATAAGCATTTTACAATGAAAAAATTATTTCACCTTGATATTTCATTTTAAAAAACATTTTTTAATTTTTCTCAAAATGCGGCATTTTTGATTTTTTTAAGTGAGCTAGAAAAAAAGCTTGATTTTTTCTCTTAAAAAACATCTCGAAACGAAAATAGAATGGAAAGTATTGGTTGAGTTGTAAAAGGTGCGCAGCGCTACCAGGTGTGCTATACTGCCGTCCAAAATAAAAAGATACCTAAGTGACTTTGTGGTTTAGGGTTATTCTCTTAAACCTAGCAATGGAAAAGTCGACCTAAGCGGCACTGTCACTTATGTATCTCTTTACTTTGGACGGTAGTATAGTATCTCAGTGGTACTTATACTTGATAAAAATGCTTGTTTTTAGACAAAAATTAGCTTGTCTCAAGACGAGCCTTGTCTTGGTTAAAATACGAAAGTTCTTGGGAAGGAAATTTCATTATCGAACGATTTTGACGCACCGAAAAATGGTATTTTATAGCATTTTAAGGAAAATTTTATATATGTGTAATCGTGAAAATACGTAGATTGTGAATTTTTTAATATCACTAAGAATGCTGAAAATTTTCAATAAGAGTTAGAAGCAATTCACTCTTCGCCCACTTGAAGCAGAATATAATTATTTCACAGTATTTGTAACTCTGCAGCCATTCCATAAAGTTGTTGGCACAGAAAAAATCTACATTCTCTTCTCAGCTCACATGTCTCACTTCATTATTAATTAAACACTTTTATTATTTGTTAATACTACTTAACATAACCTATATTTTCTTAACTTGAAGT
Organism: Euceroptres primus; assembly: GCA_037177015.1. Lineage (NCBI taxonomy): Eukaryota > Metazoa > Arthropoda > Insecta > Hymenoptera > Figitidae > Euceroptres > Euceroptres primus. The sequence continues at coordinate 3,166 of JBAGKK010028395.1, forward strand.
TTAGAACGCAACCATGAAAACTATGATATATTTGATCCGAAGATGCACGGAGTTGACCGAATGGCCGATCCGAATACAACTTTAAAATCGCGAAATTTAAAAATGCCCCTGTAGAATGACTTCTCCCCTGCGTTTTTGCAAATTGGGTAGCATTCAAGATCGCCATGTATGCAATTCCTACCGTGTCCACACTGTGTATATCAGAGCTCATATTAAGGCTCATGGGAGCACATATTAGAGCTCATATTAGCGATTAATATTTTCCTTTAGAAGATATCTATATTAAAATGTGACCCTCTTAGGAGCCGGCCCGTCTTACGGGGTTTTCTCCTACAATTTGGTGTGGCAAATACAAATCAAAAAAGTCTTTTAATTCAAATTGTTTGAAATTTTTTATTTTAAGGCTGTTTGAAGGCTCTTGTCAGCACAAAGGGGCTGACTGATTGCAAAATAAGGGGAAGAATATCAGAAAAATACGATTTATGGTCTATAGTTTCACGTTCAATGAAAATAATTAATTATTCATTAATAAATATAGTAAATATAAATATCACGAATGTTAAGTTTCAATACTTCAGTGTAAAATTGTGTCGTCTAAGGAATTGTAAAATGGGACGGCACTAATTTACTCTCAGACCTATCGACCAGTGCGTCACGATAATCTATTACGAGATCTATTGTCCGGCACACTACGTGCATAGACCCATCATTTATAGGTCACGACTCATTACAAGGAAGTAGTGACTAGAAGACGTCTATCATCATAGATAAACAAACTTAGTTATCAAGGAAAAGTGTTCTGCAGTGATTAACCAGAATTACCTGTTCAGCTTTCATTGCTGAGATCTTCACTATCGATATGATCGAGTGGAAATCTGTTAATTTCAAAGGCGACTAATTTAGATCTTCTTGTAAGTACTTCGAAAATTCTAATTTTAAGATTATTGTTATTCTCTTATCAATCTATATCTCTCGAAACACGTTTGTATAACCACCGATTGCAATTTGTTAAATAAATTTAGCCTTTTATTGTATATTAGCTTTCTCATTGATATCCTCATCCCCGTTTAGGATTTTTAATTAGAGGGTAAAATTAATTAGTTCTGACATAACAATAGATTCAATATTGTGGATAATGGATTTATCAATAGTTTTATTCGTTCTTTGCTAAGTTCGAGATTGAAAAAAATGATGACTTTTCCTCGCATCGTTTGGCGCGTGTCACTCGTTTGAAGAACAGAACGATACCAAAACCGCACGTTTCGTTTCATTCCTTGGAACAAAATGAAAAAACTGTCAAAAAAACGATTTAGATTTCTGAAGGTTCTGGATCTTTTTTGTAAATAAGGTAATTATTAATAAAAGACTCTGCCTGGCCCCCTTCGGGGGCGCGAGCAAATTCTCGTGGCTCCCTCCGCGCGCGGGGCTGGTTTCGCTCGCCAACTTGAGCGATATAAATGATTGTCGGGCTTCATGCACCGATATGAGGTGCAAATTTGAGCACACTTACGTCGCACGGAATATTTGTCGCCCTTCGAGCAGAGTCAAGTTTATTTCTCATGATTCACTATAACTATACTGTAAGTAAATTTTATAATTTTATGAACGTGAACTTAATTTTTTCACAGTTACTTCGACTTTGAGGACTTCATTCTCATCACGTGTCTTGCGCTGCGCGCTCGAATATATCCTTAAATTGAAAAGTGAATGTATGAAGAAAATCTAATATTTATTTCTTAAGTTTGTCAAAAAAATTAATTTCTTTTCATGTATTAATAAGAATGTTAGTCGTGACTTTCTGCATGCCTTAAATGTACTTTAAAATATGGTAAGTACTTAATAAGAAAAATTAAAAAAATAAATAAGTACTTAATAAAAAGTAAATAAGTACTTAATAAGTAAATAAGTAAATGAGTACTTAAATAAGTGCTTAATAAAAAAATTAATTTCTTTTCATGTATTAATAAGAATGTTAGTCGTGACTTTCTGCATGCCTTAAATGTACTTTAATAAATACTTTATTGCAATTTTTGTATTTTAAAAAAAATTGTAACTTCATTTTTATAATTAAAACTTTTTGAATTTTGTACAACTTGAAAAGTGTTATTAGAATACTTTATAGAGATTTTGAAGTAATATTAAGAACTGGGACTAAAATTGATGAATTTTTGAAAAACTGATTTATAAAAATTTTGAAAAAAGCTCTGATTTTTTAAATTTTTATGCAATGTGGCGGGTTAACGAACTTATCCTTACTTTTTATACACTAAGAAGGTATGCCAAAGCTCAACAAAAAACTTCTAGATCTGAGAAAAACGGAGGGGGTCAAATTTTACACAAATCTAATACACTCTCATAGTGATGAGAATGTAAAAAATTTAAAAACTCAGCGAAATTTTGGATTTTCCAAGAGAACGACGCGAGAGACGAAGAAAATGCAAGATACTAAAGTTGCTCGCCTAAAAGAGTACTATAAAATTGTCTTAAAGCGTTTTCCTCTATCTCTTGTGGTTCTTAAGTAAAATTGACATTTCTATCATATAACCTTCGGATTTGGGGACAAAAAATAGAATGATTGAAAAAAATCGAAAATTTGCATTTTCTCTAAAAACGACGCAAGATACGGAAAAAACGCTATAAACAAAATTTGTTCCTCCAATGGAGCTCTATAAAATGATGTAGAGGATTAAACTTATTCAACATTTAATTTTTTTGAAAAAATTATTTTCAAAAAGTTCAAAATAACTCTAACTGTTTGAGTTTTGGGCCGATGACTGGTTAACAAACTTAACCTGTCTTTTTGCACACTAAATATGTGTACTAAGTCTCAATTGGATCCGTCAATTCTTTCGAAAGTTATCATTTGTACATTTAGACAGACAGGCAGACAGACATACAGTCAAACTTCCTCGCGAAAACCTGTTTTTTTTTTATTCAGGGGGTCTCGAAACATTGAGATCCAAGAAAAACGGAGGGGGTCAAATTTTATTCAAATCTAATACAATCTCATAGTAATGATAATGTAAAAAATTATATTTAGATCGGGTCGAAAAATAAATATTTCCTTTTTATATTCTTAAATAATTGTAGGTTAAATTGTTATACTAGGCTGCAATCGACAAATGGTGCAAGGAATCGAGCGATTGGTGAATGTGATTCGACAAATCGTGCTTTCGTCACATTCTAATTTAATCTTAGTTTTTATCTCAAATTTTATTTATTCGTGCCAAATTATACATAAGAGTTAAAGTTCGATAAATTATCTCTTCAATTAAAAAGGTTTGAAAGTTCTAGGTGTTAGTATTCCTATAGATTAAAATATCAAAGTTGGAGGTTGGCTTAATTGTTCGACATCTACCCTGATTAATTTTAATGTCAAAATGGCTTTTAAGATTTTTACAAAAACGAGAAAACCGTAGAAGGTTACATTGCGGAGGATTTGTAATTTCCTGAGCATTATTTTTTTATATTTTTCGAAAGAAACCCGTGAGAAATTTTATGTAAAAGAGGGGTACAAGCATTTGAATTCTTTCAATCGATCGATGCGAAGGCGGGGAGAGCTTAACGCATTGGCGTGTGTTCCTGTACACAGGTAATTCTTTGAGTAGAATTAATTTTTGAACGGGAATGTAGAGTAAGTATTACCTTAAATTATTTTTATAAGAATAACTACCATAATTATTAAATAAAAAAGTAAGAGGTACTTTTGGGCCAAAAATTAAATTCAAAATGTTGTTTGTATTTTTTAAGTCTGATTTAAAAAAATCTAATTTTCTTTAAAAATAAAATTTTTTTATGTTGTTCCTATGAAAGTAATTTAATTCTAATTGTCAGTCTCGTGCATTCTGTAAAGCCAGCGCCGCGTCACTTAAAATTGTTATCTCCGCGAGTTTCAGACCCTACATATTTTTTTTTTTTTTCAACACGGAAAATGATGAAGAATCCAAGTACCGCTATTAAATTAAAATCCTAGAGGTGATTTTAAGGAAAAATTAAATGCAAAATTTATTTGGATATTTCTATACTAATTTAAAAAAATTTTTAAACTTTTATTTAGTTTCGAACATTAATAAGTTCCTGTTCCTGAAACAATGAATTAAATCTTTGTAACGTCTTTAAAAATATTGCGTTTTGAAAATAATAGAGTCTTAACATTTTATATTCAGCTTATATTCTTTGAGTTTTCAATTTTAACCTAAAAATGGATTTCAGAATATTATTTTTGGATTCTATATAAGAAATCGGACGAGGTGGGCGGTATTATATGGCGTTAGGCATAGGTACATACATATTCCTTGATATGTAAATTTAAATATTAAATAATATTATTAAATATTATTTAAGATTTAAATTTAAACCCTCTAGCTTGTAAAATTAGGATTTTACACATCTTCATAGTTAGAAATCCAAGAAACAGCATTTAAAAAAAATTTAATTTGAGGTTTTCGGGTGTCATTATCTTTTTCTTTCAAATACAAAATATACCTATCTCTAAAGTCTTTCAGAACATAGAAAACTGAAACTCAAAATTTCTTGTATGCGCTGATCCGCCTAGACTCATATTATAAAAAAAGTTTTATTTTAATAAAATTTATTGCTACTCTTCTGCATTATTTTGCTATAATAAGATTATGTATAGGAAATATAAGTCTTGCTATTCTGTATACGGAAACCCAGCATTTGATTCGATTATTAGTGTCTACTTTACTTCAAAAGCTTATAATTTTGAAAAACGGATATTTTTGAAGGATAAAAGTAGGTGCTTTGCTTTTATCGTTGTTAACAAAATAATACACTATTTCGGATGATTTTGAGATAATCAAATTTTAATTTTTCGGAAATACGACTACTTTAAGTAGAATCGATCTTTTCCTAATGTTTCCTGCACCAGAATGAAACACTGTTAACATGACACGAATGAGTTCGAGGGTATTTATCGACCCTGTTGTCATGGCAACTCACGTGTACACAAGCCATCGCAGATTATGTACAGGTAAATTCAAACGAATATGAGTACACCACCGAAGGTTCGTTATTATCAGGACACCTTGCTTTCGTCAGTTGCTAATATTCAATTAATTTTGATGAAAAGAAATTAGAATAAATATTATTTAAAATTTTCCCTAAAATTTCCCGGAAAACAGTTCCAGGGAAATACGCAAACTTCCATATCGGGTTCACACGTGCTGCACAGGTTGTGCGTAAAGCAATTACAACAGTCAATTTATTCAAAAATAGTGCGTCATAATGAATTCTTTAATCAGTATACACTAGGGTGTCTCATGAAATCGCTTTTTCTGGATTTTCTAAAACCTTGAATCGGAAATTTCTTTCTTCTGGTAAGAAAATGATACCTTTTTTTAGATTTTTAAAAAATACTTAGAGGTCGTTATGTGGTTTTTTTAATGCTGAAAGCACGAATTGTTACATTTGTTAAATTATATTTTTACAATTATAAAATCAATTTTTCAAAAAATTATAAAATCGGAAGAATCTCGTAAAAGGCTATGAGAACTTATTATTTTATATTTAATTGAAAAAAACATTTTTGAAATAAACATAATGTGTGCAACAGGTCTTAAATTATTTAAATGTAAAAATAGAGATTAATTTTGAAAAAATTAATTTTCCTTAATGGTCATTTTTTAAATTCAAACCAGTACAAGCAACAATACCTTTTTTGTTAGTCCATAAGATAAAGATTTCAAAAATTATTTTTCGTCAAATTAATCTCTATTTTTACAATGAAATAATGTAAAACCTGTTTTATACATTATTTTTTAATTTTAAAGTTATTTTTAAATTAAATATAAAATAATAAGTTCCCATATCCTCTTTTAAAAAACTGATTTTATAATTGTAGAACACGTATTGTTAAAAAAAATTTTCTCCAAAGCCAGAAATTGTTGTCAGTTTCATAAAATTTTTAAAAGGAAATTAAGACAGAATTTGACCTTCCGATTTCAACTTTTTCATAAAATCGTAGATTAAAGGGTGTTAATACCCCTTTTAAATTTTTTTTCGATATTAACAAAACTTGAGACTTACGTAACACACGTACCTTTTTAAAAAAATAGGGGATCACTTTCTCACTTAAAAAAAAAATTTCCCATAAAGGCCTTAGAAAATTTAAAAAAAAACGGATTTCATAATGCACCCTGGTGCACACTACCGCTCATAAGTATCGGACCACCTGTTTTTCGTAAGATGCATAAATTTTCATAATTTCGATAATCTACCAGATAAAATTTTTTTCGGTATATAGTACGAAAGCTATAGAAATTATGTAGTAATTAAGTCAAAGATGAAGCGATTTTGCTAATTCTGTAGAAAGATATTGTGAAAATAGTGGAATTTTTGAATTGTTCTAAAATTTTGCATAAATTACGAAACAATTTACATTTTTAGTGGTTCTTGGGCTCATTTAAAACATATATCTTTAAGTAATTTCGTTAATGTGCGAGGAGAACTGTGCAATTTTTTCCCTAGATTCTGCCAAATGCTGAACTTGGAGTAAAAGCAGTGTAATATTTCAAAAGCATATAATTATTTATAAAAAATAATAAAAATCAGTACTGTAGAGTGGGGCTATTATGTATAATTTTTACGCATTTTTCGAGGTTTTTTTTAACTTTACGCCTAAGAAATTTTTTCAGCTTTTTCATTTTACAGATAATTAGAGGACTCAATTCAGAAGAGAAATCATTAATTTTTTGACTTTAAAATCATTTTCTACTAACTACTAATAATTTTTGAAAAGTTGTACCTTTTTGTACTGTCGATCTTCTAAATAGGTACAACTATTGTTTTTCAATGTTTTGAATGAATAAAACAATGTTTAAATACTTAACTTCCATTTATAATTATTACTTAACTATTCAAGAATACTTTCTGATCATAAAGTATAAAAAAAAAGTTTAATTAAGAAATTCTGATTAGTTTGAGAGTTAACAAAGAGAAAAAAATTAAAAAATTAAACATCAACATTAATATTAACGAAATATATTTTTAAAAGGATCTACATTTTGTTTAACATCCATCTAAGATTCTAAGGTCATATCTAACCATTTAATTTACTCTACACCCCAAACTGAGCAATTTAACTGATCTATAATCTATGCATCTTGGATGCGAAAAAATTAGCTCTATATTAAAATAATAATAATTACAGATAACTTTTCAAATATAACATTTTCAGTTATAATTGATGTTAAAATCTTAAATTGCAGCACAAAAACTAGATTCTGTCTTCATTTGAGCCTCAAAATCGAAAATAATAGAAACAGAAAAGTGAGGTTTGGTTTCTGACAGATATTCTCATATTTAAATTTCGAAAACTATTGTACCGCCGATCTTCGAATTTTCATATAACACCTTCAAACTAGTAATTAAAGAAAGAACAAGCTTGCATTTATGAAACGAATGCCTTTCATCATTTAAATTGGGGAAAAAAACGGGCAACAAGGAATTTTTTATTTCTTTCAAACTATTGAACTAGTACAAAGTTTGGAAGTCTTACCCATTTTTTAAAACCCACCCACATATTTAAACATTTTTCAATGCTTGCACAGAAGTCGCATAAAATTCCACCGTCATCCTCGGTGAAGTAGAAGTCCTTCTGAATCTTATATATTAGGAGATTATTATTTTTATCCCCATTATCATATTGAAAAATATACTTAAAGTGAGTTGTACATATAAGCCCCACTATGTGCGAATAGCCCCACTCTACGGTACGTATTATATTTTACTTAATACCTAGAAAATAAATAACTTCTTAATGTTTTTAATTTTATTTTTTAAGAACATGCTTTAATTGATACTGTTTAACTGATTTTTAGTATCTTTTACATTCTCATCATCATATGAGAAGGTATTAGTTTTATGTGAAAACTGACTTTTCGAATTTTCATCAAATCTCC
>JBAGKK010028406.1:0-11087 GCA_037177015.1 Euceroptres primus
ACTAATTTCTTATGGCATAAAAAAATTTGACCTCAACGTTTTCGACAGACTTTTTCACGACCTTTCGAGTAGAAAAAAAGATTTGAAAAAATCAAAATTTACTCAGTGGGGGATTATATTGACTCTCGATGAAAATAATCGTTTATAATATTGGATGTTAATTTTGGATTTAGGTTCAGAATAAATAATTCAATTAATTTTGAATTGAACCAAACGTTTCGGCGCACAATGGTGACCCTCATCAGTGGTTATTATTTATTCTGGAAAAAATTTACAAAAATTTTGGTACCAGGGACGCAGTGTACAAATGTAGTTTAAGCAATTTTTTGTCAGACAGGGGCGAAGCAAGAGGGGGGGGGGGGTGAAGAGTCTGACACCCCCCAAATGGTCGTGCTGAGTCGGCATTTTCGAATAATTCGACTATAAAGTCGGCTAGTCAGCAAAAAATGGTAACTAGTCGGCAAATTCCACTTATTGAGTCGGCATTTATGACAATGCCCCCCCCCCCAAACCCAATACGCTCGCTACGCCTCTGTTGTCAGATTAATATTTTTCGGTGAATTTCACAGTTTGAATGTTGTGAGAAATTATTCATTTGTATAACGCAGTCTTAAGTAATTTTGAAGAGTATGCACTATGATTTCGAGGAAATAAGAAATAAAAAATTTTTTATTGACATAAAATGCCGTTTTGAAAAGTATTGAAATGTATTAATATTTTAATGCAATTTAATCCCGCTTTCTGCAGAATTCGCAATAATTCTTATTTAATTGGCATTACTTGAATACAGTTCGAAAACATTTGAATGCGAAGCTTTCGCATTAAAAAATATTTTTATATTAGAAAGATTTAAAGGTATTTATTTAATCGTTTTCACACTAGTGCGAACTCTCGCATTAAAAAGTATTCATTTCACTCGTAATTTTTTTCGTATATATAAGATTTAGGCGTGCTATTCACAAATCTCGCTATTAAAAGTATTGGTTGGAGTCCCAGTGCGAGCTTGTCGAAAAGCGGAATTTCAGACATCTGAATGCGAAGCAATACTTTTTAATTTGAAGTTTTTTGCAGGGTTTACAATAATTGGATAGACTTATTTGTTTTAAGCAAATCATAATTTTTTTGTAATATAATATTAGAATTTTCAAATTTGGTTTAGTTATTAGTTGCATGAAACAAATAACTTTATCCAATTATTGTAGGGACACACACTTTCTAATTTGTACAAACATTACCAGAGGTATTGTTATTTAAGACTGTACTCAACTAAATTTGAAAATTCTAATATTATATTACAAAAAAATGTATTAATTGCTTAAAACAAATAAGTTTGTTCAATTATTGTAAGGACAATAAAAAATCTTTTATTTCTTATTTCTTCGAAATCATAGTGCATACTCTACAAAATTACGGGGGTATTCTAGTGTGATAGGTACATTTTTGTATCATTTTTTCGGATTTTTTTTAAGAAAGAAGAAAAGCAATATTATTATCAAAACTTGTTCTCTACATTAGCATACATTTAAATTAACAAAATAATTTTTTTATAAAAATAAAGAAAATGGCGGCGCTCCAGTAGAATTGGATTTGAATATTAATTTTTAAAAAAGTTATGGTCCGTTAAATAAAAAAAACGTGAAAAAAAGTTTTTCTTTTCAAAAGTCCGCTATTTTGAAAATTTTTAATTTTTTTTTTCATTCTACTACGTACGATAGCCGCAAGTGTAAATTTTAAGAAACTCTTTGATTTTTTGCTTTCAGATTACCTAGAGAGCCGGAATCATGCTCACCGTCCGGGCACTTTTTGTTGGGGGCCTCACTTTTGAGCAAGTACAGCGTCCACCATTTTGAATATTTTTATAAAAAAAAATGTTGAACATAGTTTAAATGTGTGCCAGTAGAGTGAAAAAGATTTCAAAATCATATTGCTTTACAATTTTTTAAAAAATTCCGAAAAAATTATGTGAAAATGTGCCCATCACACTAGAATACCACCTTAAGACTGTGTACCAAATGAATAATTTCTCACAATATTCAAACTGTAAAATTCACCGAAAAATATTAATCAGACAAAAAAATTTTAAACTACATTCGTACACTGCGTCCCTGATATCTAAATTTTTGTAAATTTTTTCGAGAATAAACAATAACCACTGATGAGAGCCACCATTGTGCGCCGAAACATTTGATTTGATTAAAAATCAATTGAATTATTTATTCTGACCCAAAAGCCAAAATTAACATCCAATATTATAAACGATTAATATTCACAATTTAGTTTTCATTTTTCATAATCAAAAATATTTTTGACCTTTTTTTGAATTTCGACCCTTTCTTTTTTTTAAAAAAGAAAAATAAAGCTTAGGCTGTTTTTATTAAGAGCTCTGAAAATGAAAATGGCATTTTTTTGTCTTTAAGAAATTGAATTTTAAGTAACCTGATCTTTTCAAAAATGTCGTCCTATGTGCGAACAAATTACATCAACTTTTTAGAAATTATCGTTTTTGATAATAAACAATAATATAAAAATAAAAAATGCAAAAAATATTTTTTGTTAATTTTAGAATTTTTTGAAAATTGACCAAAATGAATTTTTTGAATTTAGTTATTTGCGCATTTTTAATGTGCAATTTTCGTGTAATATTTATAATGTAATAAATATAAATTGCTCATTAAACCTGCGCAATTAACCAAATTCAAAAATTTCATTGTTGTCAATTTTCAAAGAATTTTAAAATAAACAAAAAGTATTCTTTGAATTTTACATTTTTATATTATTGTTTATTGTTATTATCAAACATTTTGCAATGTTTCGTAAGGACAACAACATTAGGTGAGGTTTCTAGGAAATTAACTTTTTTTAATTTTATTTAATTTTATATTTAATTATAATTATAATTTAATTATAATTTAATAATTTAATTCAATTCATTTTAATTATAATTAATTTAATTTAATTAATTCTAATTTTCTAATTAATTCCATTTAAAAATATTCTCGATAAGCTTTGTTATAAAATGAAAAGAATGTTAAACATCTAATTTCTCTCAATAACAAAATAGAAAAAAGAGTGAAAATTCTAATCTAGTTATATTACTTTAGAACGTAATGAAGAGAGTGGAAAGACGAGGATAAATGTAGATATCCTCCAAAATTTATACAAATGTGTTAACGGAGAAAAAACTCGTATGTGATGAAGAAGAGGCTACTAGTAAGTGAATTTTCCTTGAGATACATTATGAAAAGAAAAATAAATCCAAAAACATTAGGAATTTTTGTACTATCGTATTAGTTTTGCTAAATTTAAAAAATTTCATTCTATAAATCTCTCGAATATATTTACGTTACTTTTGTGGAAATGAGCTTTCTTTATAAAGGTATAATCAATAAAATTTTATGTGTATTTTTACAGCTAAATGTATAGAAAACCCATGAATTTAGCTTCTTTCCTGGGCAAACTTGGACTTGCAAGAACCAGGCGGTATAATGTTGAATCCGCACATTTTTAATCTCAGTTGTTTAAGAAGACATTATGTTATGTAATAACTGTTTCAATAAAGAATAGTAAAAAGTAATATTCTCCATGAAATTCCAATCATCCCACCTCTCTTACTGTTTATTGCGAAGATACCACTCTTTATTATTTGTTATATTTTCAAGGAGCCTATTTTTAAAATTAATTTAAAAATACTAAAATAAATTTCCAATGAAAAAAAATATATATTAATAACTAAACTATTAATTATTTTCTTTAAACTAAAGAAGGCGAGTCTTTAATCCTTTCAGGCATACATTTTTTTCATGTGAGAAAACAATTTTTCCTACGTCTAATGACTACTTTAGGAACTGAAGAAATAAAAAAAATTAATATCAGAAAATCGAAAATTTTCGACATTTTCAAATTTTTTTCTCGCAAATAAATAATGATTTTTTATCTGAAAAACAGCATATAGCATCGCAAATTTTCTGAGGAAGTAAAAAATATTTTTTCAATCTGATAGTGCCAAAAATAACTTAGTTGTACATAAAAAACTGCAAAAACCAAGGTGTATCATATATGATACGCTTTGCATCAAAGGGTTAATCTCTTTGATTTTTTATATTATTCTTATCAGAAATAAATTCTAAATATTCTGCAAGTAACATTATTTCATTATTTATACAATTTTTAAAAAGTTATTATTTAAAATGAGTAGTTTTTGGAACCGACCGAAGACCTTCAAGTATAAATAAATTCCTGCATTCATGAATTACACAATATTTCTGATTATAATTTTAAAAATTTTAGTAAACTTCTTGGTTCTTAATTTCTCTTTCATATTTAGATATCTGGAAAAAAATTCTGTTAAATAAAAATACGTCCTATGGATTTCAGCACTACAGAGATACATTAGTTTCTGTAAAAAATCAATCACATTTTGCATTGTGCTAAATAACTCAAATTATGGAAATAAAAGCTACCCCTGAATTTTAAAACATGTACCTATATTTATCGATGTAATTATTTTATAATTCAAAATATTGAATAATACACAAATACATATAATTGATAATCATAAAACATTAAACTTTAGAATGAAGAACTTTTTCTCTCCATGCAAGTTTTGAAGAAATACAACCAGTTATATTAATGAAGAATAGCAAAACGTAATTTTTTTTTGAAATTTTATCATTCCTTCCTCTTATATAGTTTCTTATGATTTAATTAATTTTACTCCTTCAAATTTCTTACCATTATTTTTATGTTTCTGAGGTGATAAGATTGTTCAAACTTAGTCTATTCGTTTCGAAATATCTTTAGACGAATGCACGGGTAAGAAATAAAATTGATTTACTGTCGTGTTTTCACATACTTGCTTCTTCTTAATGCAATATAATCTTTAATGGTTATATTTTTGATATCTTAATAATAATAAATGTAATTAATTCATGTTATATTGCGATGTTATGCGTCTGAGTAAATAATAGATAATAAGTAAAGTATAAGAAGAATGAAAATTTACTTATCATCTATTATTATAAAGTGTAAGAAGAATGAAAATTGACATACTTTAGACCAAATAATGATCTGAATTATTTTGTCTGAACTATGTCAATTTTCATTTTTCTTACACTTTACTTAATAATAATAATAATAATAATAATAATAATAATAGCAAACAGAGTTAATAAAAATTTGCTCTTGATTTGCATTTTAAAGGAAATAATCTATCGCCAGTTTAATGTTAACTAATATCTCGTATGTTAATTTGTGCACAAATTCAGAAAATTTCACCCCCTCTAAATCAAAGAATTTTTGACAAAAATGATACATCTTTTTTGTGAGAAGTACCATCCAATAGGACTAAACTTTGGCAAGTTTGAGCCCGATCGGGCGACTTGATTTTTTCGGGTGGGTACAGTTCAGAAATTATGCCCCCATATGCGAAGACATAGAATTAGGATATTTACTCTCGCTGAATCCAAGTTCTCATTTCAGATGAAATTCCTTCATTTCTTTATAATTGTTATAGAAATAAATGGTTCGGTATATTAATTTCTTGTAGAATACTTTTAATTTCTGTACACGCATTTCTGTTGGAATACTTTGAATTTCTGAACATACATTTCTTTTAGAATACATTTAATTTTTGCTTTTCAAAGTATTCTGAAAGAAATGTATGTACAGAAATAAAAAATATTCTAAAAGAAATGAATCTACTAAAGAATAAATTTTCCATTTATTTTTATAATAAATAAAAATCGATACATTTATTTTTATAATAATTAGAAAGAAATGAAGGAATTTAATTTAAAAGAAAATCTGCATTCAGCGAGAGTAAATTTACTAATTCTGTGACTTCGCCTATGTGTTTCAGTACATATCAATAAATGGAGCAAAGTGCAGAAAGCTCAAGTATAAAAAATTATGGTTTTTGCCATTTGTTAACATAGAAATTAAAATAATTTAGTTTTCTATTTGGCGTTTTGCAGGTTAATTCTCAGTCTCTCAAAATCAGGTAAAAAACTTGTCAAACGTTAATAAATCGTCAAATAATTAAAATAATTTAAACAATAAGAAACAAGAATTAAGATCATTCCGAATTATTGTTGAATTTTAAATGATAATGGCAATAAATTTATGATTAAAACGAAAAAATTTATTTTCTCAAATTGATTTTTTTATTGAAGCATTTATGAAGCTTGCAAATTAAATTTTGTATATTTTGTTGCTGGAAACATAAAGTATAAAAAAACGAAAAATTATCAACACTAAGAAATATTTTTTTATAGAAAATGTTTTTTTTTCCTATCAAAAAAATTGAGCTCAGGATCATTCACCCTGGGCGTGTATTTTATAGCGTCTAACATTCAGCCCCGCACCCTTGTTGTGCTTCCGTAATGTGGTGTGGGTGCGTATAATAAAGTCGCGTCGATAGGGCCAAACCGTTACGCATATGAGCACGCGAGGGGATTCGATAACATCACAATTGGGGTGCGAAACTATAGAACTATAGAGGTGGAAGGCGAATAGATAAATTTTTCTTGCCCTAGAACGAACCTTTTAACTTCCCCTAGGCCTAGAAACCATCAATGATAGATGAACACTGAACAAGAGCTTGCATTTTCCTTCCACATCACGACATTTATTATCCATAGTTAACATTGATGAATTACTGATAAAAATTGAAAGGATATGAAAAATACAAAGCACATTTTTTTAAGATATTGTAAGTTTGTTGACACTTTGATTACAATCATTAGACAAAAGAGTAATACAGTCATCTTTCTACATTAGGGTGCCAATTTAAATAAAAAATATTTTTTTAAGGTCTAACAAGGAATGGGACCAGTATTTCTGGCTTCTTTGTTGTAAAATGTTCTTGAACTCCCATTAAGTTAAACGTTTTTGTGTGATTACTGAAAAGTGAAAACAAACATCAAATCACATTTTCGTATTAAACACATTTTCGTTCTGCACTAAACAGTAAACAGATTCCTAAAGAGTAATTAAATATACAATATTTTTAAGTGGGAAATGTTTGCTTACTTCTGAGATCTGGTGAATAGACAAAAAAAATTTTCCACTTAAAAATAATGTACATTTAATTACTCTTTAGGTATCTGTTTACTATTTAGTGCAGAATATACAAAATGTGATTCGATGTTTGTTTTCACTTTTCAAGGATCACATGAGTTTAAACGACTTATGGGAACATTTCACAAGAAAGAAGCCAAAAATACTGGTTCCATTTCTTGCTAGACCTTAAAACAATATATTTTTTTTTTAATTGGCACCCTAAAATGTAGGAAGACAGATATCTTCTGCTTTGTTACTTTGTACGGTTTGTATAATTTTGTATAATGATTATTTGTCTATTTCTGAAATCTAGTAAATGGACATAAAATTCGTGTGAGGGATCTCCTCTAGGGCGGAGTTAAAATGTTGAAATTGCTCGGATCTTTTGAGCCTAGTGAGAAAAAGTTGTGGTGTGGCATCAGAAAGAAGGAGCAAGAAAAAGTTTTTTTTTAAATTTCTTCTGTTCAGACTTCGACCTGAAAATTCGAAATTTTGAACATTTATTTACTTATTTATTTATTTACTGAATAAATTAATAAATTTATCAAATTTTTCCTATGGGACGGATAAGTATGGCGAATTTTTCGTACATGTAGTTTTCGGTGATGAGTAGTAATATAAAATCTAAAATTGAAAAAAAAATTTCTCCAAGTTAGAATTTTTTAAAAATGTCAAAAAATGTTTTTTGAAAAATTAAAAAATAATATTTGTTTTAAAAAAGTTGAACATGTCAAGACGAAAATCTTTTCAGTTTGAATTAAAAAACATGCCATATTCTTAATTTCATAACAAAAATTCTTTTCCTATTTTTTCGCTTAAAAATGATCATCAAATTTTTTAAAGTTTGATGATCATTTTTAAGCGATCAAACGCGATAAAAAATATTAAAATTTTTTTCATGAAACCAAAAATATGGCACGCTTCTTTGATTCAAACTGAAGTAATTTCCTGCTACACATGTTCCAATTTTTTTAAATAAATATTTTTTTAATTTTTCAAAAAAACATTTTTGGACATTTTCGAAAAATTCTAATTTGGAGAAAAAATCTTGTTCAATTTTGGAATGGAAGTAATTCCCTGCTCGACATGTTCAACTTTTTTAAAATAAATATTTTTTTTTAATTTTCAAGAAAACATTTTTGGACATTTTTAAAAAATTCTAACTTGGAGAAAAAATCTTTTTTAATTTTGGATTTCATATTATTATTTACCATCGAAAACTACAGGTACAAAAAATTCGCCATAATTATCCCTCGCATATGAAAAATTTGAAAAGTTTTCAAAATGTTGAATTTTCAAGTCAAAAGTCCGAAAAGAAACTTTTTTTAGAAAATTTTTTTGCACCTTCTTTGCCCCCCCCCCCTCCACAACCTTTTTCCACTAGACTCAAAATATCCGATAAATTTGAGCATTTTCACTCCGCCCTAATCTCCACTGTCGAAGTAGAATTTTCATGACTAGAATTAAGAGGGGACTGGGTATTGGAGAAGCACCAACAGACTGTCATTATTCAGCTAGTACAGCTTGATATAGAATGAGTCACAACCCTCTGTTCACTTCCAATGTTTGGACGCCTGTCTTTCACTTCCTGAGCATTTTTTTCTCAAAGGCTCTTTTTATGAAATTTAAAACTCCTCTGAAAATTCCAAAATTCACTAATATTGGATAATTGCATTGTCCTCCTACAACCCATTTAGTATAATATTTTTCTTTATTATTAACTAATTAAGTTTAGAAAAATTCAAGTTATTGACTAATGATAATGATAAATAATAGCATTACTAATACTAATTGAAAGTAATTTCGTAGACAAATTGATATATAAAGATATTTGTCGTTGAAAACTTATGTTATAATTGAGTGTCAAGAGGATCGACAAATTAACCTACTTTTCAAATGATGGACAATTTGAAAGACTCGGTATGAATAATTGAAAACCTTTTGGCAATCAGTAATGTAGAACAAGTATAGATTTTCGAAACTATAGAAACCATACAACAGTAAAGTTATTTTCAAAACTATAGAAACCATATGACAGTAAAGTTATTTTTAAAACTCTAGAAACCATATGACAGTAAAGTTCCAGAATAAACAATTCAATTGCAGTTTTTATTCAAACTTTTTTAGAATTTTTATTTCGATCCTAAACCAATGA
The DNA here is from genome assembly GCA_037177015.1 of Euceroptres primus. Lineage (NCBI taxonomy): Eukaryota > Metazoa > Arthropoda > Insecta > Hymenoptera > Figitidae > Euceroptres > Euceroptres primus. The sequence continues at coordinate 9,215 of JBAGKK010028406.1, forward strand.
TTTTTTGAATAATAAATCATTTAAATCAATCTTCAGTAGTCTTATTCTGCTATGTCTTATGAAATAAGAAATTGAGTGTGAATAAAAATAAGAAACTAAAACAACCAAAATATGAAAAAATAAATCAGTAAAGATTCAATTCACAAAAGAACAGGTGAACGAGCAGAAATTAGTGGAATATTTTTGCAATAATTGTGGATCAAAAGTCGTTGAACTTTGATAAGATCTGAAGTCCTTTTTGTAATAATTGTGGATCAAATGTCATTGAACTTTGATAAGATCTGAAGTCCTTAAGGTTGCGTGCGAGTTCAAAGGTCGTCAAGTGTGAAATTTTCCCTTCAATGTCAAAGATTGGACAACCCTGGCCAATTGCGAGCAGAAAATCGATGATAGGGACACGCCTCTGTCAAACAGGAGAATTTCGACACAGTAAGTAAGGGGAAAGCCTAACTAAGAAACACGCAGATCTATTTTTTTCAGGGGCAGAGTTTCTCGAGTTTAAAAGAAAGACTAAATTACAATCTGACATGACATTACAATTTAATTTCTAAAATATACTTTAAAGTAATAACTTTGCCCAGCTGGAAAATATTTCTTGAGATACGCAAAACAGCAAAAAGTGAATTAATGAATTTTACTTTAGTACCAATCAAAATAAATTGTTGCAATAATTTCATTATCCTCTTTGAAGTATCATAAATTCGAGGAAAATAATTCTCAGTCTCTTTTTACTACCGAGAGTCGTTTTTTTCCCTGTGGTGAAGGAAGATAAAAATGTGGCTTCAGATTACGTGTTGGACGTGGTAAGTGCTTCGAAGAGAAGGCGTTTCCTGGGGTTCGAAGCACGGAATGTTTTACCTTCCCTTGGTTGAAAACGGATCGATTCTTTCCCTAAGGCTTTCATAACAAAGAAGTCGTTTCTTATATATCGAAAGAGTGTTATCTCAATGAACGATAATCGCGAAAAATTTCAGATATTTCTTAATGGTTGCCTTAATATATGTTAACATATGTTACCTTTCAATATTGACTGCGATTTTCGTCTTGTCCTTTCTCAATACATATTTTGATTCAAAAGAAAAAAACCTCAGAAAATTGTTTTTTAGTCTCTAAAAGCATTATTAGGTATAAAAATAAAATAATTTTTTCTGCAATATTGTAAATGGAACAAATGTTATCATTCTTTTCTCTATTATAGGTCAATCAACTTTTTTTAATACGAGGAGATCTTTTTTCTTGAAGCATTAACGTTAAATTACATAAAAAGAGAAGTTTTAGTTGAAAAACTGTTTTTCAAAAAGTTATTCTCTTTGAGAAAGAGTAAAATTTCAGTTTATTGGTCAAACGGAAGTTACGTCAGACATTATTGTTATCATTAAGTCAATTTTGGCAGTAAGCTAATTGCCTCTGTCTGACCTTGGTTGCTTCATTTTATTTAAATATAAAAAGCTTCGCAGTCATTGACATCTGGTTTACATTCAGAGTCATAGTTCAACAGAATCATTAAGTAAGGGACATAAACTATTTACTTGTAATTATTATTATTACATAGAAGTGGAATCTATTACACTTAACAAGTCCTTGGATTTATGCACTTTCTGTAATGAATAAAATCTATAAATAATGTAATGAATATGACTTTTTTTAAACGGAGGACGTATTAATGAACCTCGGAATTCCCAACAAATATTTAGATTAAAACGTCAATTGTCTGAATATACATTTTTGCAATATAGAATCAGTAAGAATATTTTTAAAATAAATGGGTAAGGGGTAAATTATTAAAAATCTTTTTATGGGTTCTTATTTTAAAACTAAACGACTCAAGAAGAACAAAGTGAAGGATATTTTTTTAAAATGTTCATTAAATTAT
>JBAGKK010028417.1:0-11086 GCA_037177015.1 Euceroptres primus
TATAATATTATGTAATATTATTAAAATATATGTCTTTAACATGTTATAATTTTTTCTGTTACTACTTGCAATATGATCAATATTAATAATTTTTAAAAAAATTGATAAATTATTAATGATCAAATAATTTTCCTGTCATAAATAAATAATTACATATTTCAGGTTAGGAGATAAGTATAAATTCTTTTTTCATAGTATGGCTCATAATTATATTAAAAATTAAATAATACATAAACTACCCAAGTCACCCCAAAAGCACCCAGCTGGAGATGTCTATTTTGCGGTACATGACTCCCGAATCTACATCACGAGAGTTAAGAGAGTGCATGCGGTATCAACCACCACCCCAACTTTTCCATCCTGAGAGAGGAGTCGAAGAAGTGGAAGTGCCACATCTGGTGTTTGAGAAAAATCCCTGAAAATTCTCCTCGCTATTCAGGTCTGCCATAAGGATACATATTGTATACATTATTATTGTACTAAAGTTACGTATACTCTACGTTACTACAAACTTGCAAATTTAGTATTATAGTTGCGAACAACAATATTTATCAAATTTCATTATAATAGATAATAAATACATTAATAGTAGTATGTAATTTTACAGGAGACCCAAGTAAAAGGTAGCTCGCATCGAGCTTCTCAGTTAGAATCGGGCGAACTTGAAAATTTGCCCCTCCACTTACTACTACAAGCACCGCCACCGAGTCCATGAACCAAGTGCTTCGTGCAACTTCGGCTCCGCTTTTCTCTCTTGCCAGGACTAGTCAAATTTTAAGAAACTCGGAGAGATAAAGAGAGAAGTAGCCGAATTCGCGCGAAGCGAACATGCTTTGTGTGAGCACACGGACACAGTCCAGCGATAAGTGGAGGGATAAGATTTTTCTCGTTCGCCGAGAACTACCAAACGTCGGTTTCCAAGCCAACTTTACAACTCTTTTTAATTATCAAAGAATTGTCAAAAATTTGTTTTCGTTAGCACCATTAAAAAGAGGAGAACATCAAGTTTCAAAAACTGCAAAAAACAAAAAATTGATTTTTCCCCGCGGCAGGTCACATATATCTCAATTATAATCTACAAATTCGTAAAAAAATGCTTACTCCTCCATCTAAAGCAGATATGCAAAAACCTTATTTTTAAGCAAAGAAACCGACTCAGTTTCTACCACAGAGTCTGGCAAACCAAGATAGAGAGAGAGCGAGACAGAACGAGAGAGCGAGAGAGAGAACGCGCGATCGGGAGAGAGCGCGCGCGAGGGAGGGAGAGCGAGCGAGAGCGCACGGCAAAGGGCGCGAAAGAGAGCGGCACTGGAGGACTATTTAGCGTCATGCTCGGGGATCATGCCCAACTCTGTGCCTCTTTGATATTTTGTAGTTTTGGATTCCCTGATTGATAATATACGAGTCTGAAGGTCGAGAGAAGGATACTTTTTTGTTGGTGCTGCGCCCAATCTCGCGTTTCGTGCATATTAAATGAGACATATCGACACTCTAGGACTGTTTAGCGTCACACTCAGGGATCATGCCTAACTGTGTACGTCTTTGATATTCTGCAGTATAGGACTCCCTGGTCGATAACATACATGTCTGAAGATCAAGAGAAGGATATTTTTTCGTTGGTGCTGCGCCCAATGTCGCTTTTCATGCATGCTAAAGAGATATACCGACACTCAAGGACTGTTTGTCGCTGTACTCAAGGATCATGGCCAACTCTCTACCTCTTTGATATTTTGTAGTTTAGGACCCCGCGATCAAAACGGTCCATGACAAAAGCTTGTAAAAGTAACAGATTCTCGTCTGTCTTGCGTCACATATCGTCTCGCCACACGATGAGCAGGAGGTTCTTAACTAAAAAATATCAAAGCGGCACAGAGTTGGGCATGATCCCTGAGCGTGACGCCAAACAGTCCTCCAGTGTTGGTATATCTCTTTTAGCATGCATGAAAAGCGACTTAGGGCGCAACACCAACGAAAAAGTATCCTCTCTACCTTCAGACATGTATATTATCGATCAGAGGGTCTTAAACTACAAAATATCAAAGAGGCACAGAGTTGGGCGTGATCCCAGAGCGTGGCGCCAAACAGTCCTAGAGTGTCGGTAAATCTCCTTTAGTATGCATGAAACGCGACTTTGGACGCAGCACTAATGAAAATGTATCTTTCTCTCGACCTTCAGACTTGTATATTATCGATCACAGGGTCTACACTACAAAATATCAAAGAGGCACAGAGTAGGGCATGATCTCTGAGCGTGGCGCCAAACAGTCCTCGAGTATCGGTATGTCTCCTTTAGTATGCACAGAGTTGGACATGATCCCTGAGCGAGGCGCGAAACAGACCTAGAGTGTCGGCATGTCTTCTTTAGTATGGACGGAAAGCGATATTGGGCGTAGCACCAACGAAAAAGTATCCTTCTCTCTACCTTAAGATACTATATTTTCGGTCCGGGGGCCCTAAACTACAAAATATCAAAGAGGCACAGAGTTGGGCATGATCCATGAGCGTAACGCCAAACAGTCCACGAGTGTCAGTATGTCTGCTTTAGTATGCATAAAAAGCGACTTTGGGCGCAGCACCAACGAAAACGTATCCTTCTCTCTACCTTCAGACATGTATATTATCGATTAGAGGGTCCTGAACTGCAAAATATCACAGAGGCATAGAGTTGGACATGATCCCTGAGCCTACGCCAAACAGTCCTCGAGTGTCGGTAGATCTACTCTAGCCTGCACGAAAAGTGACATTTGATGTGATACGAACGAGAAATAATCCATTTTTCGACTTTTTGGGATAAGCACATGTCATGATCTATAACATATCTAAAATTTAGAAAAATTCACCGAGGCCATTTTTAAGTGCATTGGTGCAGGGTCCTTTGAAAAATTCAAAATTTTGTCTTTATTTTTCAAAATCAAAAATATTTTTGATTTGTTTTAATTTCGTCAATTTTTTTCATTTTTTTAAAAAAGAAAAATAAAGCTTAGTATGTTTACTTTAAGAGCCCTGAATATGAAAGTAGCTTTTTTTTTATTTTCGAGAAATTGAATTTCGAGTAACCTGATCTTTTCAAAAAAATTTTCCTATGCGCGAAAAAATTACATCAAATTTTTTGGAACTACAGTTAATGATAACAAAAAATTATGTAAAAATAGAAATTCAAAAAAAATTTATGTGGATTTTAGAATTGTTTGAAAATTGACAAAAATAAAATTTTGGGAATTAGTTAATTACGCGTTTTGTAATGTAATGTAATGTAAGAAATATAAATGTGATTTGCTCATTCAAAATGCGCAATGAACCAAATGCAAAAATTTCATTTTTGTCAATTTTCCAAAAATTCTATAACCAACAATTTTTTTTAATTTATATTTTTATATTATTATTTGTTACCATTAACTGTATTTCCAAAAAATTTAACGTAATTTTTTCGCGCATAGGAACATTTTTTTTAAAAGATCAGGTTAGTGGAAATTCGATTTTTCGAAAATAAAAAAAAATGCCACTTTCATATTCAGGGCTCTTAAAGTAAATATCCTAAGCTTTATTTTTTTTTTCAAAAAAAGGAAAAAAACTGTCGAAAGTAAAAAAAAGTAAAATATTTTTGATTTTCAAGAATGAAGACTAAATTTTAAATTTTCCAATTTTTTTTTTTCATTCCACTCGAAAGCTTTTGAAAAAATATATCGAAAACGTCGAGGTCAAAATCGTTTTTATGCCATAAAAAATTAGTTATCAAAAATTTCACCCCCTCTACTTCGAAGAGTTTTTTGACTAAAATGATCCATCTTTTTTGTGAGAAGTACCATCCAATAGGAGTAAAGTTTGTGCAAGTTTGAGCCGGATCGGACAACTTGATGTTTTCGGGTGAGTACACTTCAGAAATTAGGCCCTATAAATCTTACTGCTTTTAGTACGCCAGACTGATTTTTAAATGTGTGCGGGTGCCTTTTGGTATGATCAACGCATCTGCCGTTTTTAAAAGATTTTTATACGAGATTTTAGAAAAGTTAATTCAAGACGGGAAAATGCTTTTGTATCTAGACGATGTTCTAGTCGCAACTGAGACTTTAGAGGAGAATCTGATCATTAGATTAGAACTACCAAACAAGTTCAGAAGTTTTTGGGCCTAGCAAGCTACTTTAGATGCTGCGCGTAAAATTTTGCTATCATTACTAAGCCATTGTACGCTTTAATTAAAAATAACGTCGAGTTTGTTTTTGGGGAAACAGAGCTCAGGCCTTATGAAACATTGGTAGAGCGAATGGTTAGTGATCCGGTCCTGGATATTTATTCGTCCACAGCCTAGACGGAATTTCACACAGGCACGAGTGCTCAGGGTTTTAGAGCAACCTTGTTGCAAAAATAAAAGGATGAACAGATGCATCCTGTGTTTTATTTTAGCAAGCGTACAACAGACTAATTAGTAAATAGTAAATAACTAATTAGTTTCGAACAGGAATTAATATACAAACAACAAACCGACGCGACGTTCAGATCCGAGAAATCCAAGAGTTTCCAGAAAAATACGAGAGTGATAAGTATGAATTGCGTAATGGAGTAGTTTACCGAAAGTACCACGGTTCGGTCTTATTTTATGTACCGTCTAGCATGATTAATAGCGTGATTCGTGCCTGTCACGATGAAATGGGCCACGTCGGAGTAGAAAAGACCGTTGAATTAATACTTAGAGTGTACTGGTTTCTGAGGCTGCGAGAAAAAGTCAAGGAACGCATAAGTAATTGCTTAAAATGTATCACCTTTTCTATCAAATCAGGAAAAAAGGAGGGAGAGCTGCACATTTGGGACAGAACTAAAAAGCCATTTGAAGCTTGTAGAGGTATGTGCTTGACTAATCCTGGCCAACGGGCTGTAAGTCTCTGTAAAATCGACAGCACTGAAGATGATCGGGGCGATCATAAGATCAGAGTGGCCGAACTGTAGGTGATAAATATAAAACATTTATATTTCTCTTAATTTAAATTTAAAATTAGACGCGGCATGTAGAGGGCACTAAAATGCTTACGTGATGAGAGGACGCGGGAGTAGCGGAAGAGCGTAGGCCTCAATTTGGGTCATTCTTTGGAGATATCTCGTGCGCAACGCAGACATGAAGTCTGTAAGTTTCTTTTATTGAGTAAACCTATTTTTTTTAAATCAAGTTCCTTTACTTAATCGCCGGTGCCACAATTTAAAGTTGATGAAAAAAGTGGTCTTCATGATTATGACCATTCAATCATTTAGAGCCTATGAGATTATTCATCGTGCTCAATTAAATTATTATACACAATTTACTTAATACTCATTGGATATTAAGTTACGAGTTATTTTGAATTTATTCAATAAAATCAAATAGATAATTTATGTTATTTAAAGGAATATGATAAAGGTAAATAAAATATGTTAGACAAACAAAAAGAAATCGAGCGCTTTGCGCGCGCTTGATATGTTATTATTCTTGTAAGTATATAAATAAAATATATTTATATTTATTTATATTTAACATATTTGCTAACATCTTTTTTACATTTTCATCAATTGAAAAAATTAATGAATTAAATTCATTAAAATGAATCAAAATCTGACTTTTTTCAGAGATTAAAAATATGAATTTTTATTGAGAAAAAGTTCACCTAGCATGGGCTTGACCCAGAAACTCTCTATTGCCTATTATGTATAGAACAGTGTTTTCAAGATTTAAAGAATGAATTCATTCATTTTTTTTCATTTAATTTTTAATGTCAACATTCTATCGGGTGGCATTATACTTATTTCGTGCCGAAAGCAATGTTGAGAGACGGAGTAAGTACCCTGAATACGTAGACGTTTCAAAATCTACGTTGATTGCTTGACCTTTATTTCAGTTTTTTTCCAATTAATTAAGTCAATACAGATTTTAAAACCGCTGCCAAGTAGTTCGGGTGTTTTCATGTTGGGGTGTATATCTCAATTTTGTTAATTTCATCAACACTGTGCTTCCTCATATTAAGTAATCAAATAAATTTGCTTATAAAGGAGATAAAATTTATCTCAATTCTATATAGCAACGTCAATGAAAATTGAACTGTGAAAATGATTTCACAAAATTTATTAATACATTATTTTCACAATAATTAATATATTTATCATAATTTGTTTATAAAAAGTAATTATTTTAACATTTTTCACTTTCAGGAGAAATACTAAAAATCAACGTAGATTCGATGCAAAAACTGAAAGCACGTGGAAACACAAAAATGGCATTTAAACACGTTCTGAATGGTTAAAAACGTTTATAATGTAATGAATTCGACTTCAGGTGTTTTTTCGGAGTCTGTATTTTTTGGTGCTCATATCGTCAGCACTTTGCTTCATCGTTATGATGAAATAGCAAATAGAAAATTTGTTTCCTCATAGAGAAAGCATTAATTATTTTAATAAAATTGTAAATCCTAATCTTTTTCCAATATTATGAATGACTAAAATTGTAAAAATCATTTGAATAGAATGGTAAATTTTCATTTTTTAAAATCTCATAACTGATAAAAATTTTCTTAATTTTCAATAAATTCCGTGAACGGAAAAGTGACGGAGTACCGTCACTTTTCCGTAACCTTTCTGTCATCTTTCCGTTATTTAGCAAAAAAATGAATAAGAACAGCTGAAAATACATTTAAATTGCTGCAATTATGATTCTGCGTTAAATTTGGAGTTTCTATCAATCAAGGCGACTTCACGTGTACCTCGGAATAGCATTTTGCGCGCGAAGTTTAAAAATAGAAGTAAAGATTGGAAAATGCAAATATTTCAAATAAAATAATAAGATTAATGTGATACAAGATACCAAAATGAATCCAAGTTGCATGAAGAATGTAAAAAGTTGTTTTGAAAGTGTTTGAGGTCTTTGATTTATAATTTTTTAATTTTTTACATTTTACAGGGTGCAACCTTACCGATTGTGGTAATTCATGAGAAAAATTTGTCATTAACAGAATTAATTCAAGAAAAAATTATTGGTAAAATTATAAAAAATATTCAAAATTTAATTATATTATATTAACTATAATTCAATTTTAAATTAAATATTGAATGTAATATGAATATGAAAGTAAATATTATAACTTATAATGATATGAAACTTATTAATAAATGTTTATATAAAATTGATCACATAACAATAACAACAAAGTTATGATTTCTGACAATTTTTAACGCAGATAATTTGGGAAAATAAAGAATGAGAAATAGATGTCAACTTCAAATAATTTTATTTTATAAATTCTTTAGAACATCTAAGCCTTCATAATTCACCTATTCGTGCAGATTATAATTCTCCGAAAAAGATATACCTATACACATATTTTGCATTTAGCAACAATACGGACCCGAAAATTTTAAAAATGCGAATGTTGTAGAAGTACAACATTCGCAATTTTAAAATTGAAAGACTTCGGAAAAATTTTTGAAAACATGCCGACGTGTGAAACATGGCGACAGTACGTCATTTTTAAAATGAATTAAACACTAAAGTAAGTTTTTTAAATTAAGTAGAGAAGAACAGTGCGATTAGGGATGATTTAAATTTATTATCCATAATGCTATTTCGGAGTTATAGTTGAAACTGGAGAGGAAAAAAATGTGTTTGATGTGACTTATCAAAATGTGTCATTTTTGTAAGTTTGATAATTTATTACAAGTAGAATACATTAACAAAAATACCAGCCTTTTCCATGGTTTTCAGTGAAATTATCCATAAAAATTTAGTCCTCCAGATTTTCGTCTTCGAAAGCCTAAAAATTAGCAAAAAAAAACATCTCTTTCGATTCGGCGTCTTTACGAATATACATCTTTAAAAAAAGTTTTATCTGTATGAATAAATTATTTAAACCTATATCTATCACTCACAAAAACTTCGTGGATGTACTTTGCATGATTTTTTTTTAAATCGAGTTTAAAATTTTGTCTCGCTGGCTTGATTTTGACAGACTTACCAAAGTAGGAAAAGCAAATTGAAAGAAGCAGTCAATGTCTCGATTCCTGCCCTTTTTTGAAGTTAAAGTTCAACACAAGTTTTACACCACAAGAAAGTACAATGAATTACTATTTTCAATAATTTCAAAATTATTTCAAATTATTTAAAAATATTTTAATTTCAAAATTACTTCAAAATAATTTTGAAATTTATTGAAAATTTTAATTCATTGCACTTCCTAAAGGTGTTAAATTTGTGTCGAATTTTAAATTCAAAAAAGGAAAGGATTCGAAACATTGACTGCTTTCTTCAGTTTGCTTTACTTATTTTGATTAACACTGTCAAAATCAGGCCGGAGAGACAAACTTTTAAACGTGATTTAAAAGAGAACCACGCAAAGTGCATTAGCGAAGTTTTTGTGAGTGATAGATATAAGTGTAGATAATTTATTCGTACAGATAAAACTTTTTTTAAAAATGTAGATTCGCAAATACGTGTATTTAAAAGTGGTGTTTTTTGACAATTCTTAGGTTTCGGAAGACGAAAATCTAGAGAACTAAATTTTTATGGATAATTTCACTGAAAACTATGGAAAAGGCTGGTATTAAAGTGCGTTTTGAAACAAATTTTAATATTTTCGTTAATGTATTTTAATTGTAAAAAATTACACTGGTCAACAAAATGTGACCTACATATGTGCTCATGGAATGAGATATGTCATTTTCAGAGTAGTTTTTTGTGCTGAATCTGAATCTGGCCTCCATTTCTCTGCAGCACGTCAGGTTTTCGAGATTTTTTGGATCCAAATTTTTTTTGAAAAATTAAAAATCAGGAGATAGAATGTTGTAAAAAATTTTTTCAATGAAAATCAATATATGATTTCGATGCATTTTTTAATGTCAAATCCAACGGCGGGCTTGTTTCTGTGATATCTTATACGGTTGCCGAGATAATCTACAAAAACTGATGAAAAACACGAAAAAAAGTGGTTTTACAAAAAACTGGATATCTAGCTGAACATGGTTGTCAGTGAAAGCTGTTATAGACAATTTCTTAGGAAACAGGAAATCCAGAAACTACAAATACTTGATCGATACGATGTTGAAAAACTTCCAGGAAATGAAGGTGAACATGTCACTGAAAATGCACATGATGCACTCTCACTTGGACTTCTTCCCAGAAAATATGAAAGCAGTTAGTGATGAACATGGTGAAAGATTTCATCAAGATATCACTACAATCGAGAAGAGGTACAAAGGTAAGTGGAGTGTGAACGCTTTGGCAGACTACTGTTGGAATCTCATGACTGATGAACCAAATGCTCAATATCGTCGATCATGCAAGAGGAAAAGTTTCTGATCACAAGCAGCAATTTATCATCATTTTCCAACAAGAGCTAACAACATGAAGAATAGATATTTTAAAGACGCAGTGTAATGATTCGCTTCAAGTACGTGTAAGCCGTCAAATTGGCAACTCCATAGAAAGAGACTACTTCTCTGCCATGTATCTTTCGAACGGTGATAGCCTGAAGCCTAATTTTTTTTTTATATTTCTTCGGCATTGAAAAACGAAGAGAATGACTACTCTGAAAATGACATATCTCATTCCATGAGCACATAGGACACATTTTGTTGACCAGTGTTATCAAACTTTACATAAATGACACATTTTGACAGGTCACTTCAAACACATTTTTCCTCTCCTATTTGAAACCTACACTGGTCTCCCGATTTACCAGGGGTTTCAAGGATGGCCTGAATGGCCTTCGTGAAAACTGGGGGTCTTTCAAACGTAAACAAGTCAGGGCCGTATGAACTATTTCTGTTTCATTTTTTTCAGGAGTGAAAAATATTTTTCAAATATAAGTTATGTGGCTACGGTACTTTCGCAACTCCGCTGAGCTCCGAGCTCAGCTTTTTCATCCCCTTGGACTCCTCACCATCGGCGAGAATTCCTGGAAATGGTATACCGGGGGTAATTGAAGCAGTGGAGCAGTGTAATTTCAAATAGCGTTATAGATAATAAGTGAAAAGCATCCCTAATCGCACTGTTTTTCTCTACTTAAATTTGAATAAGTAACTTTAGTGTTTAATTCATTTTAAAAATGACGTACTGTCGCCATGTTTCACACGTCCGTATGTTTTCAAAAATTATTTCTGGCTTAATGAAAAATAATTTAATAATAAAATAAATAATAAAAATAATTTACTTAAAATATACCTAATATACTTAAATATACTTAAAATATACTTAATATTATATTAAAAATATTATTTAGAAGTCTAAGACATAATTATAGACCAACTCATGGAGTGAACCATATATTTTACAAAAATATTTCTCAGCAGAAAAAAATTTTAAAAATTAAAAAATTTTTTTGTTTCAACTTTAATACTTTGCACTATGCAAGAAAAAAAATGTATAATAATGGTGATAAGCTGCTGCGATTCTATAGACATTTATCCTAAAAATGAACCGAAGAAAGTTGCAGGTTTTACTTAAATGAATATTCCAGGTGTTACTTAAATAAAATTTGAGAAAACATTGAAAATTTCAATATTTTTAAAATATATTTTTTATCAAAATGTTCAAAATTCATCTTGGGCCCCCTTTTTTACAAAATTTTTATGGCCTTTAACCTATTTACATAAGAAACTAAGTTTTATGTACGATATAATTCAAATTAAGAAGAGCTGAGTAGTCGGGTAAAATCAGCACCAAAAACTTGAACATTTTCGATCATTTCGGGTAAGAGAAAGCACGATATAACAGTTCATCGCATGCCATCGAAGAAATAAATATTAATTTACGGGATTTCACTTTTATTGTGAGAAATTGTAACAGAGTTACATCGTTAGGGCCCTATCTGACCTATCCACTACTCCGAGGAAACACGAAGAGGGCCGGACCTACCCGATCATAGGGTAGCAGGCCGGCTGGTCGCTCCTCGTGCTTCACTAACTGGTTTTCGGTAACCTGGCTTTGCGTCCGCCTGGAAAGCCGTGTAGAATTGCGTATTACCGTGAGTGTACACCAGACCTGCACAGCAAGGGGTGTACTCCTCAAAAGCCAGATGGGTCGTTTCCACCACCACTGCTCTCTCCTCAGGCTGAGAGAAGTTCAGTTGGTAGTGTT
>JBAGKK010028428.1:0-29686 GCA_037177015.1 Euceroptres primus
ATTAATGTTTATTTTTGTTAAGGGAATTTTGCTTTAGATCGAAATATATATATATATATATATATATATATATATATATATATATATACCCTGAACGGCCTACTTGAGGCTAAACATTACCATTATCAAGCTGAGAAATCATTCAATAGCTTTTTCAAAGCTGTGTATCGACTCATCCATTTAAACATTCTTATTTCCTTAGATACGTCGCGTCGCGACAAAATGTGGGTCGGAAGTATTTCTAAGGCACATTATATAATAAATGCTTCTTTCATTTTGATGACACGATGCATTCTAATTCAGAGATTACGTTCTGCGAAAATCAATCGACTAACGGATTCGATTCAGCGGTACTCAAGTATTTGTTACTTAACATATGATTAAAAATACTTATATTCCAGAATAAAAAATTTAATTTTCTTATCATAAAGACCAGAACGAAGTCATTTGATTGACGAATTTTAAGATTACAAGAACATGTTTGCAGGGATCACAGTCAGTCCCCTATTCCCCCTTTTCCCCTTATTTTTCTCAAAATCCCACAAAATCCCTATGTTTGAGAATTTTTCCCCTTTTTTTATTCAAAGTTCCGACTAATTCTCCAAGAATTATAATAAATAGAAAATTCTGATATTTAAAAAAGTGTGCCACAATATTACAATCTTAGAGATTCAGAGTGTCTTCTAAATTCTTTTAGAAACTTCAAAATTTTTCCAACATTCTCTAAAATTTTTGTTTCCTTATAAAAATGTTATATTTATTAACTTTTTATTACTTTATAACTTTTTTTTAACTTTTTATTTTTATTTTTAAAAGAAACAAATTTCCCCCCTTTTTTCGAAAAAGAAATCCCCTATTTTCCCTAAAATTGAACCTCTGAACTGCTATGATCTCTGTGTTTGAAAAACTAAATGAATTTATTTGACCGTAAGAAAATTGAGTATCTTTGTTCTCAATGGAAGAAGCTTTATAGTGAATCTATCACGATTGCACAACTTTTTCAATTTCACGCTTCCGTCTTACGAAACAAATTATTCACTTGAGAAGTGAAAACAATTTAGTTTTCACTCATCCGTGAATGGAGTTTACCGTAGAGAAGGAAATACGGAATTAATCAGCATTGACTTAATTAAGATTGAATAAATTGAGGTTCTACAATAAAAAGTGGATTCTATCAGGAAAGACTATAAAATACATCCTCTCATCGAAACCTAAGATCAGAAACTTGTTTCTTTAAATCGAATACAGAAAGCCGTGCAAATAATAATTCAATTACTTAGACCAGGTATATTTTTATTTCGTGTCATTCAGCATCATTACTAATTACGAAAATCGCTTTTCAAAATACGAAAAAATACACTTGAGATTATCTAGGAATTATCAGAGAACTTTATAAATTTCTAGACTTTAAAAAATTTAGAGAATCCACATTAGGCAACTGACTCTTTCAATTTGATAAATACATTAGTAGTGCAGTATTTCCCGTCGATAAATTTGCAGACTTTAGTATTTAAAGAAAGTGTAAAAAAGTTTCATTGTTTTTGAAACGCTTTGAGAACTACTAAGAAATAAGAGAACCCAAAACAAGTTTACGCTGCAAAATCGAACTGCAGGTGCCGACAAAGAAAATACAACATTTAAAATACAGCACGTACTGCGAATGTTCCATTTATGGAACACTATTGCTAGCAGTTAAGTAAAAATAGTAAACGATTCTTTCAAGGCATTCCCTTCTCGCTACTGGATTCTTGAACTTTAAACCCAGCATTCTGTCTTGATAAAAAAATATAATACGTTTCAAGCAAACAATCCCATTCTTGTGAGAATGGTGCAGTTTTTCACGAAAAGAATCTGCGCCTGCGGGACTTAGCTTTTGCAAAGCATTGGCCGCACTCGATTATTATTACAGCAATCTCGCAAGGCCGATTTGGAATGAGCCGGCAAATGTGAAAACACGCGGAACTTATAAATTACAGCGAGCGCATAGTCAGGTAAAACAGACACCGAAGGTATTATATATCCAGTCCGAATATGTACACACGTGTGGTCATGTCTACTTACTTTAAAGTGTTTCGCACTCACGCAACACGGCAATCATTGGTAATACACCTACCTGAAACACACAAGAGAACAAAAATCATTTATTAAGCAGTCGACGGAAGCCTACTGAAACGAGAGGCCTTATACCGGCGCTTTTCATCTCTGATTACTCGATAACTCGCGAGAAAAATTACCTTTTTGGCATTACCACGACCCCGAGCGAAAATACAACGCTTATTCTTAGAGGCGAATGGATGAAAGAGAAAGGGTTATGGTGTGAAGTGAGAATGTTCTCCAGAGCAAAAAGTCACGACGAATATTCTGCGGTAATAAATTTTCTGAGGCGCACCGCGGACGAGTGTCTAGCGTTTGTTCTTAAAAAAATTCCAGGACTTTTTCAGGTTTTCCAGGTAAAAACAATTTTCCAGGTGTCATTTTTTAATTATTAACATAAACTTTCATTCAAAAAATCTTTTCTGCTTCACATAAAATGTTTATTATACGATTTATGAAATTATTGAGTTTAGCTAACAGTACTTATCGATAAAATCTCAGAAAACTATTTTTTCAAGGAAATACTCTTAAAAGAATTAGTAGTTTTCTACAAAGTCGTTTATCAATTGCTTTAGTAAGCGTTTCTACTAATCTTTAATAAAAAACTTTCTATTTTACAGTAAAAAACTACAAATTCATTTAGTAACCTAACTAAATGAATTAGTAAGCCTTACTAAGTGAATAAGTAGATTTCTACAAAATAAGCTTTCTAAAGCAATTGATAATTGACTTCTGATTCCATCCAGGGTTGATACAAAATCTCAATTTCAAAATTCTCGGACTTTCCCTGAATAATTTTTCATTTTCCCTGACCGTTATCTACCGTTATAATTATAATTATAAACTGTGATCCCTGTATTATATAATAATTATTATATTATTATATAATAATAAAATTATAGCTATTATATTATTATATAATAATAAAATTATAGCTATTATTATGTAATAAAAAGATCAGTGGTTCAGCATATCAATTTTAAGGAAAATAGCGGATTTCTTTTTCGAAAAAGAGGATTTTAAAAACAGGAAGGAAGTTTTTTTAAATACCAAGAAAGCTGCAATTCTTCTGAATTCTAAAAAATCCTCAAAAATCTTAGATTTCTGTCTAGAATCTAATAAAACCCTCCTCAAATTTCTAAACTTTCAGAATCTTTGAAAGGCTCTAGAATTTTCTAAAATCCTTCCTGATTTCTGGAGTTTTGAACAAACTTTTAAAATCTTCTAGAATATGTTCAATTTTCCATAAACTTGTAGATTCATTAAATCTTTTGAAATCCCAAAAAATTCTCTACAATCTAGATTTTCCAGTATTTCAGAATCACCCCAAAAACTTCCTGATTCTTTCAAAATCTCCCATAAAGTTCTAAAATCTTCTGGTCTCCTCTAGACTTTTTTTTTTCGAAGACTCAAAAAGTCAGTGATTCAAGAGACTTCTTTTTCGAAAAATTGAATTTTAAAAAAAGGAGGGCAGTTTTTTTCTTTTAAAACACCAAAGAAACTCTAATTCTCCAGAATCTTAAAAAGTCCTCAAAAATCTTAAATTCCTGTCTAGAATCTAATAAAACTCTTCTCAAATTTCTAAACTTTCAGAATCTTTGGAATGCTCTAGAATTTTTTTAAATCCTTCAAGACTTTTGGACTTTTCAACAAACTTTTAAAATCTTCTCGAAAATTTTTAGTTTTCCATAAAATTGTAGATTCATTTAATCTTTTAAAATTCCAAAAAATTATCTGCAATCTAGATTTTTGAGTGTTTTAGAATCTCCCAAAGACTTTCTGATTCTTCCATAAAGTTCTAAAATCTTCTAGTCTCTTCCAGACTTTTTTTTTTTTGAAGATTCAAAAAGTCTACAGAATTTTAGGAAGATTCTGAAAACAGTCTAGAAGATTCTTCACGATTATTAGAGTCTTTTGTAGACTTCAAAAGGTTCTAAAGGATTCTACACAATTTTGGAAATTTTAAAACACTTCAGAATAATGAGCTTGAAGTTTTGAAAGTTAAAATGAACGAAATCTTTATTTGATTTCGATCTAAACTCAAATTTGTTATAAAATGTATATTAATATAGAAACTAATGTAATGGTTAAGAAGCTCATAATATTTCTCTTTATTTTCTAGGTTGAACGATATTTCAAAATAAATTTGAGTTAAAAAAAAAGTTTGTTCACTTGAACGTTCAAAACTTCAGTTACATTTCAGAATATTCTTGACGATTCTAGAAGATTTTAGAGGATCATGAAAGAGTTCAGAAGATTTTAGACAATTTTAGAAGATTCTGGAACATTCTAGTATATTTTGTAGAATATTAAAGAATTTTTCAGAATTCTTTAAGATTGTATAAGATTATTAGAGATAAATAAAATCATTTATTTAGAATCCAGAAGGTTCTAAAAGATTATGGAAGAATTCAGAAGAATGTAAATGGTTGTACCTTTTAAAACAGTCTAGAATATTTTGAAGAATTTTTACAGATTTCAGATAAGTCTTGATGATTCTAAAGAATTTAAGAGAATTTCGGTAATCTGTTGTAGACTTTGGAAGATTCTAAAAGATTCTGTAGAAAATTCTAGAAGGCTATGGAAGTATTTAGAAAATTTTAGAAGATTCTGGAAGAGTCTAGTATATGTTGTAGAATATTGAAAAATTTTGGGATATTATTTTATAAAATTATTGTAGGAGAACCCAGAAGATTCTAGAACAGTCGCAAATATTTTGGAGAATTTTCAAGGATTTTAAAGATTCTGGAGCACTTTAAGAGATTTTAGGAAACTTTCGTAGATTTTGAAAATTTGGAAATTATGGGATATTTAAGAAAACATTAAAAGAATTTTTGAATGGCACAAGTTTCTACTTCTCCTAATTCTTGGAAAATTATTCGGAAATTTGAATATAAAAAGGGGAAAAAGGGAGAAAAAGGAATAAAACTATAAAAAAAAGTGATTTTAGGAGATTTGAAAAATAAAAGATCAAAGGGGAGAAAAAGAGGAATAGGGGACTGTGACCCCTGATTTTGTAATATTATAATTAAATAATTATAATATTTGTTAAATTATAATTATAAATATTGAGATATAATTATAATTTGTTCAACAAAAAAAATTCCCTGACTCTTTGAAAGTTTTCCCTGACTTTCCCTGACCATTTTTTAATTCCCTGACTTTCCAGAATTCTCTGACCTGATGTAGCAAGCCTGTCTTTTAAAGAAAACTACTTATTCAAATTTAGAAAGATAATAATTTCAGGACTATGAGTGAAATTCAAGAACTTTTCCAAGTTTTTCCAGGTAAAAAAAAATTCAGGGAATTTTTCAAGTTTTCAAGAATTTCCAGCCAGGACGCTAGAAACGCTGGTATAAGATTATTATAGGAGAATCCAAAAGATTCTAAAAGAATAATGATTGTAGATTTTCAAACAGTCTAGAATATTTTGGAGAATTTTTACAGATTTCAGATAAGTTTTGAAGATTTTAAAGAATTTAAGAGAATTTCGGTAATCTTTTGTAGACGTTGAGTGATTCTAAAAGATTCTGTAGAAAATTCTAACAGATTACGTCACGTCAGTAACCTGTTACCTGTCAAGTATTTAGAAGATTCTGGAGGAGTCTAGTATATTCTGTAGAATATTAAAGAATTTTGGGATATTATTTTATAGGATTATTGTAGGAGAACCCAGAAGATTCTAGCACAGTCTCAAAAATTTGAGAGGATTTTTAAGGATTTTAAATCAATTTTAGGAGACTCGTAGATTTTGAAAATTTGGAAATTATGGGAAATTGAAGAAAACATTAAAAGAGTTTTTGAATCTCACAAGTTTCTATTTCTCATAATTCTTAGAAAATTATGCGGAAATTTGTCTGTAGAAAGAGAAAAAAGAGAGAAAGATGAATGAAACAAAAAAAGTGATTTTAAGAGATTTGGAGAAAAGGGGGAAAAAGGGGAATAGGGGACTGATTGTGACCCCTGAATTTGTAATATTATAATTAAATAATTATAATAATTGTTAAATTATAATTATAACTATTTAGATATAACCATAATTTGTTGAATCAAAAAAATGTCCTGACCATTTGAGGGTTTTCCCTGAGTTTCCCTGAATTTCCCTGACCATTTTTTAATTCCCTGACTTTCCAAAATTCCGACCTGTAGCAACCCTATCATTTGAAGAAAACTACTAATTCCTTTGTAGAAAGATAAGAATTCCAGGACTATGAGTGAAATTTAAGGACTTTTCCAGTCAAAAAATTGAAGGACTTTTCCAGGCAAAAAAAATCAAGGACTTTTCCAAGTTTTCCAGAAGGTTAGACACCCTGGCTTAAGTTTCTTATATATCTGTAAAGACAGTACAATTTTCTAAATTTTCCTGGAGTTCTTTTTTATTATTTAGGCAAGAGTGTGAAAGTTTGTGCCAAAGGGAGATTAATAATTTGCTTTTCGAAATATTTCTATTTTTTCTAAATAGAAGCTCATAAAATAAACTGAAAATACGTTTATTTTTACTGAGTCAGCATCTGCAAACTGAATATTATTTTTAATCTCAAATCATTCCTTAAAATGAACCTCCCTAAGTTTTCATTTTCTCAAGTATCTCTTCATAATGATTAAATGATTAAGAATGATTAAGAACAATGACACAGTGGATATGACAATGGCTGGTCTTTATATCCCAGCATCTGGCATCGGGCCAAAAACATCGCGACCATGAAAATGAGAGTCCGGTAAATTATCGGGGGAAAAAAACTATTTTAATCCTTTTCTTTCAGTCTACAATTTTTTATTTTGCATTTATTTTAGAGCTAAAATAATTTATCTTGAATTTTTGGTATTGATACCTAAACTTGACAATCTTAAGAATCTTGAATTTAAAAAGAAAATTTAAAATAATTCTGGACTGATCATCCGGTATATTATCATAAATGAAAAGGTCAAAAATGCCCAAGGAGATATTCTGTCATGCATCTTTTCAGTTTCGAAAGGATAATGCCTCCTTACATAATTAGCGTGCTTTTGAGTGGCATCAAAGTAATACTCGTTTAGTATGTATACCTTATCGCTAATTAAAGGTCTCCGCTGTCAGTTCCGCATTCATGACATAAAATCCGACCTTTGACCGAAGCGCGGTTAAGTTATAACGGTTGCCACTTAATAATAAACTGATAATCCTGTAATCAGAGTTCTCTAATAAATTATCTGCGACCACAAAAGTACTTCATTTCCTGAACAATGGCCTGTTTAGAACAACTACAGAGCTACACTTTTGAAAATGTTTGAAATTTTATTAAGTTTTTACCATATGCAAAAATATAGTTTTCCAATAATTTCCCAAATTTCTCTTTAATTATTATTTGCGCTCTTTATAATTTATTATCATAATAATTTGCATTGAAACATCATAAACTATTATTTAATTATGCTAGTTCTGACAGAAAGCAACAAAAGTTCACCAATTATTGAAAAAAAATCAAAGACTTAACAAAAAAAAATTTTTTCATATGAAGATTTTTGGTCTATAATGCTAAAGACGAAAGAAGATACTTCCATTACATTTATAATAAAATTGATATATAAATGTTCAGTCATATATTTAACTTATTGTTCATTATTTAACTTGAAAGTTAAATTCATAAATTACAAATAAAGTGTGCTAATTGTCATGATATTCTCGTCCTTTCTTGATAAAGCGCTATGGGAAAGACAAATGTAGAGTGCATTAAGGTGCAATGGCAAGGTCAAGTTCAAGTTCATCCAAGGAAACGGAAACTGTTGACGTTCACACGAATCTCGAAATGAGTCAGTTCGACAGACTCGTTTCTCAGTATACTTTCATCATACTTTGATTCACTCTTTACATTTTATTAACCTCAATTTCAATTCCAAAGTGTTATGTCAGGGTGTCTAGCGTTTTTCCTTAAAAAAATTCCAGGACTTTTCCAGGTTCTTCAGGTAAAAAATAAATTTTTCCAGGTTTTATTTTTTAATTATTACCATAAGCTTTCATGGGAAAAATCTTTTTTTCTTAAACCTGTACGATAGAAATATTTTACACAATTATAAATGAACCGCATAAAATGTTTATTACGCGATTTATGAAATTCTTAAGTTTAGCTAATTATATTTATCTGTATAAGCTCAAAAAACTATTTTTTAAGGGAATATTCTCGAAGAAGAATTAGGAGTTTTCTACCATGTCGTTAATCGATTGCTTTAGTAAGCGTTTTGACTGATCTTTAATAAAAAATTACTATTTTACAGTAAAAAACTACAAATTCCTTTAGTAACCTAACTAAACTAATTAATAAGCATTACTAAGTGAATCAGTAGTTTTCTACTAAATAAGATTACTAAAGCAATTGATAAACGACTTCTCTTGATTTCATTCAGGGTTGCTACAAAATTCCCTGACCTTTTCCTGACAAATTTTTCATTCTTCCTGGCCCAAATTTGAGCCAAAATTTCCAAAAAACTTTTTTTGGCCCAGCACAGCCATTTTGTTTTCTCAAAAAAATGAAAGTTGTGCTGAATTGTGCTAGATTTGTGCTCAATTGTGCCGCAAAAGATTTTTCGAAAATATCAAAATTTGAACTAAACTTTCAAAAAAAAGTTTTTTGATCTAGCACCACCAACTTGAATTTTCAAAAAAATGAAAGTTGTGCTGAATTGTGCTAGATTTGTACTCAATTGTGCCGCAAAAGATTTTTCGAAAATATCAAAATTTGAACTAAACTTTCAAAAAAAGTTTTTTGGACCAGCACCGCCATTTTGTTTTTTCCAAAAAAAAAACAACAAAAGTTGTGTTGAGTTGTGCTAGCCTAGCACAACTCAGCACAACTTTCCGATTTTCGAAATTTGCATTTTTGAAAATTTCGGATCAAAAACTAATTACAAATACAAAAAAAAATGGAGCTAATTTCAAAAATATAATTCTGAGTAAAAAGTGTCTTAGGGAAGTTTTGTTGTACTAGGCTAACACAACTTAGCACAACTTTCAGATTTTCGAAATTCGCATTTTTGAAAATTTTAGGTCTGTGCAGAAACAAGTTCAAAAAAGTTGATTTAGTTTCGAAAATATACTTCTGAGAGAAAAGTATCTTAAGGATGTTTTGTTGTGCTAGGCTAGCACAACTTTTGTTTTTTTGAAAAAAACAAAATGACGGGGCTGGGCCAAGAAACTCTTTTTGGAAATTTTGGCTCAAATTTTGATTTTTTCGAAAAATCTTTTGCAGCACAAATCTAGGACAATTCCGCACAACTTTCATTTTCTTGAAAATTCAAGTTGGCGGTGCTGGACCAAAAAACTTTTTTTGAAAGTTTGGTTCAAATTTTGATATTCTCGAAAAATCTTTTGCGGCACGATTGAGCAAAAATCTAGCACAATTCAGCACGACTTTAATTTTTTTGAAAATTCAAGTTGGCGGTGCCAACTTCCCGGACCTAAAAATCTTCCATAATGTTCTAAAATCTTCTAGTCTCTTCCAGACATTTTTTTAAAAACTTTCAAAAAATCTATAGAATTTTAGGAAGATTCTGAAAAAGTCTAAAACATTATTAGATCTTTAATTATTAAATAGATTATTAGATTATTAGAGTCTTTTCTGTAGACTTGAGAGAGTTCTAAAGGATTCCGCAGAATTCTAGACATTCTAATGCACTTCAGAATAATGTGCTTAAAGTTCTGAACGTGTTCAAATGAATGAAATTTGTTGTTTCGTTTCATTTCAAAACTCAAATTGCTTCTAAAATATTGATTTATTAATAGAGAAACTAGGGTAATGATAAAGAAGGTCATGATATTTCTTTTTATTTTGTAGATTGAACGAAATTTCAAGATAAATTTCATTTCAGAAAAAAAGTTTGTTCATTTGAACGTTCAAAGCTTTAAGTACATTTCAGAATATTCTTGAGGAGCCTATAGAAGATTTTAGACGACTTTAGAAGATTCTGAAATATTCTCCTATATTTTGTAGAATATTAGAGAATTTTTAAGAAATCCTTAAGATTGTAAAATATTATTATATGAAAATCCACAAAACTCTAAAGGTTTTTGGAAGAAACCAGAAGACTCTAAAAGATTGTAGATTTTAAAACAGTCTAGAATATTTTGGAGAATTTTTACAGATTTCAGATAAGTTTTGAAGATTCGTAAGAATTTGAGAGAATTTCGGTAATCTTTTGTAGGCTTTGGAGAATTCTAAAAGATTCTGTAGAAAATTGTAGAAGGTTACGGAAGTATTTAGAAAATTTTAGAAGATTCTAGAAAAGTCTAGTATGTACATATATGATGTAGAATATTTAACAATTTTGGGATATTATTTTAAAAGATTATTGTAGGTGAACCCAGAAGAGTTTAGAACAGTCTGAAATATTTTGAATAATTTTTAAGGATTTTAAATCAGTTTTAAAAATTCTGGAGGATTTTAAGAGATTTTAGGAGACTTTCATAGATTTTGAAAATTTGGAAATTATTTTAAAATTGAAGAAAACATTAAAAGAGTTTTTGAAAGTCACAAGTTTTTATTTCTCAGAATTCTTGGAAATTGAATATAAAAATGGAAAAAGGGGGGGGGGGGGACTGAATCTCTAAAAAAAAAAGTGATTTTAGGAGATTTGCAGAATAATAGGGGAAAAGGGGAAATAGGCGATTGACTGTGAACCCTGATTTTGTAATAAGCTAATTATATAATCATAATAATTGTTATATTACAATTATAACTTATTGAGATATAATTATAATTTGTTGAATCGAAAAAAATTCCCTGACTCTTTGAAGTCGGGACTTTCCCTGACCATTTTTAAATTCCCTGATTTTCAAGAATTCTCTGATGACCTGTAGCAATTCTGTCATTCGAAGAAAACTACTAATTCAAATGTAGAGAGTTAAGAATTCAAGGACTATGAGTGAAATTCAAGGACTCTTCCAGGTTTTTCCAAGTAAAAAAAAATTCAAGGACTTTTCCAGATTTCAAAGATTTCCAGGACGCTCGGCCCTTTGGTTATGTGTCGAAAAAAAATACAATATTAACGTAAAAGCAGAGTAACTGTATATCAAACTCAAATATTTTTGAAAAAAAATCGGAAAAATACCATTTTTCAATGAATTTCACTGATAAACACTGCCTACATCTACAGGCACAGCATCTATCTCAATTTTTAAGATTTGGTAAAGACAATGCTAAGAGACAAAAGTAAAATGCACGATTCAAGCATCAGAGAAGTTTATAACCTGTTTCAAGGCACAGGTTAATTGAAATATAAAATTGCAGAAACAATAAGATGAGTGGGAGTGGAGAGAAGAAATAAAAGCGGGGGAGGAGTTGCACACTGCACACAGTAATAATACGAGAAGGATTAATGATCTCAGATCTCAGTGATACCAATGCTTACGTAGAGCACTTGCAAGATTACAGAGTCGATTTAAATCAAAAGTGCCCTAATAATTTGAGTCCCTTATCTTATTTTGCAAATGTTCTAGCTCTTATCAGTAGACGTAATGTTTTATAAAATGTTCAATGTTCAATGTTTTTATCTTTTTATTCTCTGCACCAAAATATTTTTCCACTATTTTTAAGTGAGCTAACCTCAAAGGTTAATTTAGAAATAAATTTAAGACTGCATATTCGGTGAAAACAACAGATGGCAAATGCGCCCTTTTTGGAATTCTAGTTGTCCTCGCAACAGAGAGGATTTGACAGACAAAAGAAGAAAGAAAATAAAAAGAAGCGGCGAAAACGATAAAAAAGCGGAGAAGAGTCGAATATGTTTCAGCCATGAGAGCCTGAACAGCTGACTGGAAACCTCGAACCGACGTCGTAATTTCATTTTTTTATTACAAACTTATATCCTTCGTTTGCACTTTCTTCATGAGAAATAAAAAAGCCTTAATGAACCAATAATTAACACTTGATTTTAGAAGCACTTTCTCATCATTTCCAAAAACCAAAAAGATAAGAAGATAGCCTCAAATGTGAAATAAAAATTTAAAGCGAGACTCTGCATTTTGAGAACAAAAATATAAAAGTTAAAAGTCGAAAACTGCAAACTAAAATAAAACTAGTCGTAAGCAAAACTAAATTTTGAAACCTGAATGTGATAAAATTGCAACTTTTTGTCCTTTAGTGACGGAACTTTAATTTTATGCTAATAGTTGACGACAAAAAATTCCCAAAGTATTTAAAAAAGATATTGTCAACTACAAGTACAAAATACCAACTACAAAATAAAAAGAAGAATCATGAGCTTTTTATCATTTCATTAGTTTATTTCTTAATAAACTAATATTTTAGAACAAATGTGAGTTTAAAATGAAATCAAATATAAAATTTCATTCATTTGAACATTGAGAATTTCAGGTACATCTCTATGTAAATTACATGCTTATCTGAATATATATTTTCGATCGTGTTAATCAGCAGAATATAATTTTTTATCAAGCCCAGCATCTTGGACCGCGTGTCGGAAGGATGGGTTACGATCGACCTTCACCTCGACCTTGAAGAACAGCGACTACACCAACAAAAGTGAAACAGAACCTGCCATACCGTTCTACTCTTTATCGCAATTGTAATTCATGATTTCCGCACTTACATAAGACTCTAGAGTTTTTTATGCGTCATCACGTACATTCATTTCGCACCAGCCTTGTTTTTTCCTTCAATAAACATCATAATCTGTTAAAATCATCATTTTTGGATGTTTATAAACGTTTACTGAGAAAGATGTTATGTTTTCCTTTAAAAAAAAAGAAATCTACGTATTTATGTTTTTTTTATCAATGATTAATAATAATTTAATATTCAAGGCGGAAGTAGAGATTACTATAAAAATTAGAATAAGGAATTCAATATTTTTTTGACACCAAAGTTCCTTTACGTTTCTTGGGACTTTAGATTTATTAAAATAATTACCGATATTTCTATTAGCGCAGTATCGAAAAAGTTGAAATATCAAAAAGAAAATGTCGAATGAGACCAGAAAGGTTAAAACACAAAATCATTCTTGAATAATTTAGACACTGGTCCAGCCAGATTCTTAAGAACGTCAAGGTTCTTTAAACGTTTCATTGACTCCTTCAGTATCATGACGACTTCTAAATATGGGATTCCCACTTAAAATCGATAAAGATATCAATTTCTAAAAGAAGACACTTTCATAAAGTAGTATTCAATATTGATCAAACCTAAATTTAAAATAAAATAGCTTTCAGTATTATGTTTGCATGGCTATTATTTTTCGTGAAATGTATTTTCAGCTATTGAAAGGAAAATATTCTTTATCTTTTACCCCTTTTTATTGATGCATTGCATTGAAATAAAAATAAATTTCATGATGATGGCCACTTTAAAAAAAAATACATTAGCGAAGTGTTTGCTACCTTTTATGATTAAAATGACTATAAAAAACCACTTGAAGAAAAAAAAACGATGGCCCAGTCTTAACTTAACTCACTTAAGACCTTTGATAAAATTTATCACAAAAATTAATTTGCACTAATTATATGTTGATTAAATGCAACTAATTACCATTTAATTACTTACTTTTTATCATTACACAGATTATTTCATGAATTTCATCTCTACAATGTGTAAACATTTGTGAAATATTGTTTATGAGAAAGATACGAAGACATGAGACGTTTGGAAAGATTAAAGATGGTCTGTGAATTTACTTTTTCAATACAGAAATTAAAGTCTACTTTGTTCTCTAGACTCACCTTCTTTTCTCTAAAAGCTAGCACAATAGAAGACCTCACCCACGTTCCATTACATGATTACATAAAACCTTACAGTCAGCAATTCCGGCTTAGTTAGAGAAACCAACAGACAAAATACGAAAAGAGATATTAAATTTCTGCGATAAAAATGAATAAATCATTTACTGGATGCGAATAGGAATTTATAAAACTCAAGACTCTTGTATTTTTTGTTATTTTCCAAAATATTTTATAATCTACACCCTGATAAGTCAGCAATTCTGGCTTAGTTAGAGAAACCAACAGACAAAATACGAAAATAGATATTAAATTTCTGCGATAAAAATGAATAAATCATTTACTGGATGCGAATAGGAATAATTTATAAAACTCAAGACTCTTGTACTTTTTGTTATTTTCAAAAATATTTTATAATCTACACCCTGATAAGTTTAAATCAAATCTTTATTTGTTTCCGAATCTCCTAAGATTTTTAATTTATAATAAATAAAAACTTAGTTCAAAAAAATAAAATTTTATTACTCTAAAAGCTGAAGTGAAACATTCTCGACCCACTGTCTGTCTCAATTACTTCAATAAAAGCTGAACCATCGACGTAACATTATTTAATGATACTAGGTCAGTAATTTAACAACAATAAAAGGTTAAAACTCTGTGACCTAGGAATAGAAACGTAGTCTCAATTAAATCTCCAATGTAAAAGCCTTCCATTTTTAAAAATTTGGACAATACTTGAAAATGTACTTTTTTACGATTTTAATTCGAATTCATCAGTTTTATAAATCATCTAATAATGCAGTTACACGAAAACTTTACAAACAAACAAAATAACGAGAATTAAAAAAAAAATAACGAGAATTTTCCAAATAATAAATCAAATTTCAAGCAAAAACTAGTTTCACAGTAATTTGAAAACTAATTTTACGGAACTCTTCAAAAATTGCTAATTCTTTTCCAAATAATGAATCTACCTTGGCCAAGGATTGATGTCAAAGGTAAATGACCTTGAAAGTTGTGATACTTGGTTCGTCACGTAGAACACTTTTACGTTTCTCTATTCATCTCCCTTCTTACGAGAATTATGACAGAGGATTACAGAGGCCATATTACCCAACTCCATTAACGAAATTTCGGATAATTTTAACTCATTTTATCTCTTTCTTCCCTTTTTACAATATCGATTTTAAGCACAGTGTTAAAATTAATAGTATGTTCTCAAAGTATGAGAATTACAGGGATCACAGCGGTTCAGTAGTTTAATTTTACGGAAAATAGATGATTTCCTTTTCGAAAAAAGGGGCAAATTTGTTTCTTTTAAAAATATCAAAGAAACCAATGAAAGTTAATAAATACAACATTTTTATAAGAAAATTCAAACATTCACAAATAAAATTATATTGACCGCAACTATACCAGCAATTAAATCAAAAAAATATTATCAGAGACTCTGTACTATTCCCGAAAAATAAGTTTAATGACAGGTTGAAGTTAACGAAAGAGATAAATTCTGACAATAAATATTTCCGAACAAAAAATTTGTCGATTAAAAATCAACGACATAAAAATTTTCGGCTGCTAAAATTACTGACAAGAATTTCGGTTTCCTAATTCTGAAATTATCAAATTTTTAGATTTTTAAGAAAACAAATTCTCGAAAAGATTTTTCAGAATTCTAAAAAATTCTTAAACAGTCTAGAATATTTTGAAAAATTATAAGTTTTAGGGTGTTTTTGAAGATTTTAAAAGATTTTAAAATTCTGAAAAAGTCTGGATATTTCTGCAGGAGTTTTAAAAAGTCTTGAGAAATTTTAGAAGTTTCTAGACAATGCTGGAGGCTTTCAGAAGATTCTGGATTCATCGGGATATTTCTGGAAGATTCTAAAAAATTATAAAAAAATCTTGAAGATTATAGAGGATTTTGAAGGATTTTAGAAACTTTAAAGAATTTACAAGTACGTTGAAAATTTGAAATATTCTAGAAAATTCTAGCAGATTGTTGAAAATACCAGAAGATTTCATTAAAAATTTTATAAAATTCTAGTGAATTTCAAAGGTACTGAAAGTCTAGTTTGTGAAGTATTTTATTAGATTCTAGGTAGGGATATAAAACTTTTGAGGATTTTTTAAGATTCTGGAGAATTTTAGCAATCAAAACCTTTTGAATTCTGCCCTACACTTCTAAATCTTCTAGCCTTTTCCAGACTTTTTTTGAAGAGTTTCGAAAAGTCTAGAAAATTTTAGGAAGGTTTTGAAAAGTCTTCTAGAAGATTCTTGAGGGTTATGAAAGCCTTTTGCAGATTTTAGAGGGTTCTAAAATATTCTGCAGAATTCTAGAGGATTTTAGAAGATTCTGGAATAGTCTAGTATATTTTTTAAAATATTGAAGAATTTTAGGAGATTCTTTGAGATTTTATAAGATTATAGGAGAACCTAGAGAAAAAGATTCTAGAAAACCCAGAAGATATTTATTAGACGGTTATGGAAGACTTTAGAAGATTTTGGAAGACATTGAAAGAGTCCGAAAGATTTAGAGCAGGGAGTAAAACCTTAACCGAAAAAAACCCGGGAAAAAACAGTATTTTTAAAAACCGAAACAGATAAAAGAATTTTTTAAATCGCAATCTAAACCAAAACCATTATTTTAAAAAATGCTAATAACCGATTCGTAGAAACCGAAACCTTTATAAAATAAAGGTCATATTGGTTTTACCAATTGTACCAAAGATTTTTTATAATATAAAGCGCAATAAAGTTTGAAAGTTAAAAAATTTATTCTTAGCTTTAACTAACATTTAATTTAAGTATGTTCTCATTGCTCCAGAGAACACACTAAAGAAAATATAGTTTTTGTTCTATTTATAGAATAGTATATAGATTTATATGTATAAAATAAAGAATTCACTTTAAATACTTTATGTAAAATGAAAAATGTTCAGAATTAAAAGAGATTATCTACAACTTCTTGATAAGGTTTCCACCGGTTTTATCCATAATTTTTAAAATAATTTATATTGCAATTTGAAAAACTAATTCTGTAATTTTAACTCTCAATTTATTTTCCTCATTTACAGTGAAAGCAACCAAAAACCGAAAAAAAAGAAAAACCCGAAATATTTATGGGTTTTTAACTGAAAAGTTGAAACCGAAAGTTTTATGGTTTTTAACCGAAAAGCGAATACCGAAACCGAAGTTTTTAAGGGTTTTAACCGAAAAATGGAAACTGAAACCAAAATTATTTAGATTAGTGTAAGTGTCAGTATATTTGAGTCAGTGTGGAATATTTTAGAAAATTTTAAAAAATTTGGGAAGTTTTGAAAAACGAAGAACCCGAAATATTTATGGGTTTTAAGGGACTAGACCACTGTGAAATTTTTTTCAGAATTTTTGAAATTCAATATTTCGAAAACTTATCAACGGATATTTAGGTTTTCTTTTTCTTGTTTTGTTGGGAAAAGTAATTTCTACAAGTATTCTATAAAATTTTTTTTAATAAAATCAAAATTGTTGACGTAGTTAACGAACAAAGTTTTGTGTTTTTTTTTGCCACTGCGGCAGAGATTTCTCAAAAATCACTCATCCGATTTGGTTCAAATTTTTTGAGTGTATTTTTACATAGATTATCTGTCGTCGTACACGGGGATTTTTTTTCTTCATAACTTCAGAAGAAAAAAATTATTGAAAATTGGAAAAAAATGCAAAACAAAAACAAAAAAGGCCGCCATTTTGTCAAAAAAATCTCGTGTACGACGATAGCCAGTCTATTCGTATTTATTAATCTTGTTCGACTTTTTGTTTCAGATGATTACAGCGGCCTGTAGCTCTGCCGCAGTCCAAAAAAAAACACAAAATTTTGTTCGTTAACTACGTGAACAATTTTGATTTTATTAAAAAATTTTCATACAAAACTTGTAGAAATTACTTTTGTTAACAAACAAGAAAAAGAAAACCTAAATCCGTTGGTAACTTTTCGAAATATTGAATTTCAAAAATTCTGAAAAAAAATTTCACAGTATAGTCCCTTAACCGAAAAGCTGGAACTGAAAGTTTTATGGTTTTTAACCGAAAGCGAAATTTTTAAGGGTTTCAACCGAAAAGTGGAAACTGAAACCCAAATTATTTAGATTTAGAGTCAGTGTGGAATATTTTAGAAAATTTTAAAAAATTTGGGAAAAGTTTTGAAGTTTCTAGAAGATTCTAGAAGACTTTGAATCTCTAAGGTTTTAATATTATAACACGCGTTTTCGAATGTATTGTATTGTATTGTATTTATTTATAAAGTCCCTAGGGACTTATAAGTTTCTATTCATAATTCTTGGAAAATTAATTGGAATTTTAAATGAAAAAGAGGAAGACGAGGAAAAATTCTGAAAAAAGGGATTTTAGTGGATCTTGAGAAAAATAGGGGAAAAGGGGGGGAATAGGAGACTGGCATGTGATACCTGGATTTATAATTTTAAATTAAGAAAACGCATAGTAATCAACATTCAACAAAAGTTTTCTGAGAAATGGAAAAAATACGTGCGGTCTAATTGCATTTAGAATCACTTGACGAATCCTGAATCGTGTTTGCGGTGGGCAATTAAAGTTAAAAGTTAGATCAAGCCTAATTTGCAAAATTAGCGGCTCTTCGATTCGCACGAAGGCACCTTCTGTTTTGAGGAAGTTAATGTTTCTCGACCACGAAACAGTCGGCGACTTTAGTGCCTCCCTGACTATTTTTCTCGTCACCCCTGCCAACAGTTCTCTGACCTGCATTACTGTTATTTCATTCTGTTCCAGTTTTTACGACCAGTAATGAAAAAAGCTACTGCGACTTCTTAAGAATTCATCGGACTTCAAGCTCTTTCTTTTGCAAAATCAGCTAAGAATAAGCTCTTGACACTAATCACAGTAATTTTCCCAAAGCTTTTAAATTCTTAACAACCTGTACTCGAACAGTTTTAATTTTCATGCTTTCTGTTCAAGTTCTGATTTTAATTAGTTCTAGTTTTTAATTTCCAATCACAAAACGAATAAACAAAAAAGAATTAATAAAATTGAGCCTGAGAGATAAAATTGAAAAACAATTTTCTGCATCAAAGTGAAAAAATCTTGTTGCTTAAGATAAACTGAAATCTCCGTTACTCATCAATTCCATGATAGTAACGGAATCAGTAAATTGTCTTTCTGGTTTTCTTAGCCAGCGGGGCGATACAAGAAGGGACAAAATGATAAAAAATAAATGACAGGTTCCGTCAAAAAAAAGAAGGGCAATAATCTCGAAATGTTCTTTACCAATTTTTGTAAACTCACCACAATTACAAGTTAGTATGCCAAAGCCATTATTGTCAAGATGAATTCTAATTTCTTACCTGGAACAAATAAACGAATAAAAAATTAGAATAAAGAAATAAGATTAGAAGCAATAGGGCCAAATTAAAAACATTCAATTCTAAAAGTAATATTATCTTAAAATCAGTATAGGGTTTCAGTAAATTTCAAATTTATTTTCTACTTCCAAATTTGTTGACATGCAATCCCACGGATTTGCTTCCTACTCCCGGAGCAAATAAATATACAGTCATTCGATTACCGTTCCATTCAGTGAACGCGACTACGCAAAGTGTACATCCTGTACAGGTATATCGTATCTGTATCAAAGATGCTTTATTTCCGTAAGGCAAAAAATAAAACGGAAGAAAAATTTCAAGGCCCGCAGCCATATCGGTTGTCGTCCACACGTGTAATGTGTATATTTATTACCATCCGTTCAAATCTTATAACTCATGCAAATACATCTCTAGCATACTTTAAAAATAGAAATGGATTCATTTCTATGTCATAAATTATTTTACTGCCTCGCTTCCATGATCGACTTTTTCATTAAGTATATTATATTTAGAAGAGAAAAATAACCAAGAAATCAAACGGAGCAATAGAAATAATCTTTACAAAATCGACCATTTTCTCCAAGTCGATAAAATTCTCTTTTACTGCTATCACCTGCTGTGAGATTGATTGCAAATCTACAACCTATCACAGAAAGTAAACGTACACGATGGGAACTTCACCTTATTTGCTATCTGGTTTCTAGGACGGTTTTAACATGCAATAAAATGTTCATAAATTTTTATTTAATCAGAAAAGATCGTGACCTGTTTCGACAGTACGTTCTTGAGAAAAAAAAAACAAAGAACAGATGAATAATTAAGAAGCTAATTCTTTTTAACAATGTAAACTATTTATCTGCAGAATATT
This sequence comes from Euceroptres primus, assembly GCA_037177015.1. Classification (NCBI taxonomy): domain Eukaryota; kingdom Metazoa; phylum Arthropoda; class Insecta; order Hymenoptera; family Figitidae; genus Euceroptres; species Euceroptres primus. The sequence continues at coordinate 20,039 of JBAGKK010028428.1, forward strand.
CGTTGGAATAAGGTTCGCAAACATTTCTTTTTATGAATATTTTTTTCGAAAAACCGTAAAACATAAGAACTGAGTTTTTGGAGTTCTCAGTCGTGCACTGAGAGAGAACTGGAACCGACATTACGTAATGGAGCCAATTAACACATGTCTGCAATGATCGTGCGAGTAGTTGCAGTCGCGGAATGTTCAATTAACCTGTCGACTTTACTCATATACCGGGTGGATAATCATAAAAGCTCCTCTTAAGCATATTATATTTACAAAAAAATAATAAAAAAAACAAAGATAATAGTACCGAAGACTGCAATGATAAATTTTACAGTTTTTGCCGAAATTATTCCGCTGATGTGTATAATAAAATGAACTGTATTCGTCTCAAAATGAAATAAACATTTTTACTGCTATAAACTCCTTAAAGTATATCAAATTTAAATAAAGCTTCCTTTATGAGGAAGCAATTATATTAAAAAGTGCTCATAAATCTTTGCCATTAAAATTTTTCCGGCGATTTATTTTCTAATATAATAGAGAAATCGGATCATTTGCGTCAATAAGCGCATAGTGTATCATGCTTTTAACATCCTAATGAACGGCATTATTAGTAAATCTCGCGAGGAGAAATTCTGTCTGAACATGGACATAATTGTGTTCATTGAACAGTAAATAATACTTCTTGCCTTTTTGAAATAAGATTAAAATACCAATTCGGTTCTAAGTACACTAATCTTGTTCATCTTGTTCGATCCTGACCTACAACATAGCGTTCGCTTAACCCACTTCATAGAACGCAGGAAAACTCATTGCAATCCATATGAGCGTGACGAAAAATTGAAAGTCTAATTCGATCAGTATAGAACTAGTATTTTCACCTAGGGAAGGATGATTGTTATTAATATAAAAAAAGGATTTGACACTGGGATTATTTTCTAGTTCATAAAATGCAAGGAGAGAAAGTGAGTTTTAATTACAGAATTACTCCGTTAGAAATGTTCGTAAATTTCCGGAATTTTTAGGTTACGAAAGTAACGTAAATTTTTATAAAATTTAAGATACTTTTCAGAAACCGCATCTGAAAATTATCAAATTATAACTGAAATTTACCAAACTGTAACTGAATTTTCATGAATTTGTCTCAAATTTCAGTTACGGTAACTGAATTTTCCTAAATTTACCTTAAATCTATCAAACTGTAACTGAAATTTACCAAACTGTAACTAAATTTTCAGTTACATGTAACTGTATTAGAGACGATTCACAAAATACGTGATACATATTTTTTATATTTTTAACCCCCTCCCGCCTCTTTTATCACTGATTTCCATTGTTGTTATGCACTCAGAAAAAAGTTTGGTCGATTCAACTAAAATTTGGATGGATCAACCAAATAAATGCATTGCTATATGGTCAACCAAAGTTTTAATTGAATCAAACAATGTTTTAGTTGACTCAACCAAAAATTTGGTTAATTCAACCAAAATTTTTGGCCGATAAAAAAATGTATTAGTTTTAAGCAAACATTTATTCAAATCAAGAAAATATTTACTTGAATCAACCAAAAATTCTTTGAAATAACCAAATATTTGTTTCAATTCAAAGTGTGCTTGAGTCATATAAAACTTTTCTCTGAGTGTGCCTATAAAAGACCCTCCCCCAAAAGTATCACGTATTTTGAGAATGATCCTTAAAGCTTCAGTTAACTAAACATAAATTTTTTTCTGTTACAGTTTCGGAATTTTTAGTTACAAGTTTCGGAATTTGAAGTTACAAGTTTCGGAATTTTAAGTTACAAGTTTCGTAAAATTACCAAAATGTAACTGAATTTTCCTAAATTTGTCTTAAATTTACCAAATTGTAACTGAAACTGGCCAAACTGTAACTAAAATTTCAGAAATGGTAACTGCATAAAGCTTCAGTTTCGTGTCTCTGAAAATTGGAAATTTGGAAATTTCTAACAGTCTCGTAGAATCAATTGTTAGTAATGCTAAATTATAATAAAATTTTAGATTTAATAAAGTCTACTGACGTTATACGTATCTAAAAATAAGGATTCAAAATACGAGGCTTGTAAGAAGAAATAAATGAAAAAATGAAATCTGTGTTTGTCAATAAAAATATCACTAAATCGGTTCCCACGGGTTTCGAATGTTGCGTGCCTTTGATTCACCTGGGACTCTGAATCAGAGAGTCCTTCGCATGGACGGATTCGCGACTTATTTTAGATTTCATTCTCCTCTCAGGGACCACAGCGGTTCAGTAGTTCAATTTTAGGGAAAATAGGGGATTTCTTTTTCGAAAAAGAGGGAAATTTGTTTCTTTTAAAAATACCAAGGAAGTCAATAAAAGCTAATAAATACAAAATTTTTATAAGAAAACTCAAATTTCATCACAAAATAAAATTATATTGACAGCAATTAAATCATGAAAATATTATCAAAGGCTCTATGATATTTCCGAAAAATAATTTTAATTATCAGAGGAATTGGGACATCTATTTATTATAATTTTATGTGCCTGAAGTTCTGAACGTTCAAATGAACGAAATTTTTATTTGATTTCATTTTAAACTCAAATTGGTTCTAAAATATTGGTATATTAATAAAGAAACTATTGTAATAATAAAAAAGGTCATGATTCTTCTTTTTATTTTGCAGCTGAAACAATATTTCAAGATAAATTTTACTTATGAAAAAAATTTCGTTCGTTTGAACGTTCAGAACTTCAGATACATATAATTCTTGAAAAATTAATCGGAACTTTGAATTAAGAAAAGGAAAAGGGGGAAATTTTTAAAAAATAGGGATTTTAAGGGATTTTGAGAAAAATAGGGGGAAAATATAGAAAAACTTTCAATATTAATAATGCATGATACGTTAGTATCCAACTGAATGGTGGCAGTGCAAAACTAGATAACCAACATTTTTGTCGAAAATGGGTTTTTTGCATAAAAAATTCTTTAAAAATCAAATACATTTTGTGCTAAAAGGATTTCTTCGAAATCTCATTTTTAACACTTTTAGTGCCCACTGTACTAAATATGGCACATGAAGTTATTATCTATTTTAAAAAAATAACTTTCATAAGTTTAATAAAAAAAATTCGAGTAGATTTGACAAGCATCATTGCATCCCAAACAGAAATTAATTAAAAAATTTTTCTGTTTAGTTGCAAGAATTGGAAAATTGAATTTTCCAAAAATGTCATTTTTTAAAAGAAACTTGATAATTAAATTTGATATTAATCCAATAAATTGATATCTTGCAATTTTTCACTTTTATTGATAAAAAATATATAATTTCGTTTTTTATCAGAATTTCAGCAAGAAATTGTTTGCCACAGTACGATACCGTCACACTAAATCTTGATTTTCTCGGAACAGAATCATTTTGTTTAATCAAACATTTTTATTCTTACTCAACATCCCCATATCTCGGGACCTAGTTTTTATTTTTACAAAAAATTGAAAATTCTATTTTTAATCGCTATTCAAACCATATTCTGAAAACGTAAGAAATTGTAATTTCAAAATTTTCAGTCGTTTTAATCGAAATTTGCTAACTTTTTTTCACCAAACAATACACAACGCCACAAAAAAAAAGTATCGCGAGCCAGAGACTAGACCATACCTATCCTATGGTTTTCGACCTGCTGATTACGAATCCGAAAGCTGGTTCTTCAAATTGGCTCTAGTTTTCACATAACCTCAAAATTCTGGAATTTCGAGAAAAATTCTGTTTTTTTATATGACATTTTTTAAATTAAAATTAGGCGAAAAGCACGATTAAACACATTTTTGTGATGTGAATTCTGATTTAACTATCATTTAAGATCAACTACCGCAAAAATATCACTAAAAATCGCGATACATATTTATTTTTTGAACTTCAACCTCACAGTCATCATGTTGAATTGTCCAAAGAAAATGAAACGTTTATAACTTTATTCAGTAGTGTAATGATTCAAATAGTAATTATAATAGTAATTACTATTATAATTACTATTTGAATCATTACAATTACATAGATCAATACAATTACATTACATTACACTACTGAATGAAGTTATAAACGTTTCATTTCCGCCGGATAAATTCAACGTGATGACTATGAGGTTAAAGTTCACAAAATAATATGTATCGCGATTTTTAGTGATATTTTTGCGATAGTTTATCTTAAATGATAGTTATATCAGAATTCACATCACAAAATGTGTTTAATCGTGCTCTTGGCCTAATTTCAATTTAAAAAATGTCATCTAAAAAAAACTAGAATTTTTCTCGAAATTCCAAAATTTTGAGATTATATGAAAACTAGAGCCAATTTGACCCTCAGAAAAACCTTTGTTTGAATCAACCAAAATTTGGTTGAATCAACCAAATAAATGCATTGCTATACGATCAACCAAAGTTTCGGTTGAATGAAACAATGTTTTAGTTGACTCAATCAAAAATTTAGTTCACTCAACCGAATTTTTTGATCGATGAAACAATTTATTAGATTAAACCAAATTTTTATTCAAATCAAATAAATATTTATGTGAATCAACCAAAATTTGTTTGAAATAAACAAATAGTTGTGTTTATTCAAAGAAACAAAGGTGTGATTCAAATAAAAATTTTTTCTGAGTGGATGAAACAACTTTCGTATTCGTAATCAGCGGGTCGAAAACTATAGGATAGGTATGGTTTAGTTTCTAGCTCACGACACTTTTTTTTTTGTGGCGTTGTGTTATCTTACCCGTATTCAGCAACTCAATATCTCGGGAGCAAGTTTTTATTCATTTTTGAACCTAAAATTGCAATTTTTATCGAAATCTGCAGCCGATAATGCTCAAATTTTAGCCTAGTGTCACTTTGATATTGTCAACCCAGGTGGAAAAATTACGCATATTCTATGCATAATGAACTATGAGTAGTCACTGTGCAAAAAATTATGCATAAAATGTTGCAAGCAAATGACAACTAGTTTTCAGCTGTTTCCAACATTTTGATACCTTCAGATTTATTGAAAATGCATAATTTATGCGTAATTTTTGGCATAGTGATCATTATGCATAGATTATGCATAATTTTTCTACCTGAGAACTTTCACATCTATTTCCTCGAAACTGGATAACTTTTTCTAATCAAATTTTTTTGGCCTCAATTCAGCAATACTTCAGCTCGGGAGGACTTTTCAGCTCGTGGACTTTTATTTTATCTTTAAATGTTGATTTCGATTTTACAGAAGGTTTTTTCGCTCCCCTGAAAAATTCCCATTTTGTTAGTTATCTAGTTCTGTACTGCCACCCTTCAACTATGACCTCCATTCGGACTGAAGTTGGAATTAATTTAGTTCGTCATTTTTTCACGTTTTGTTTTATTACCGAAATAGGTTTTAAATGAAAGGACACTTTTTACTCTGAACACACAAACATCCACAGTTAAAATCCCACTGAAAAATAATTTCTCGTTGGGATACTATTTTGAAGCATAAACTGCCAATCTGTAAGCAGAGTGGATGCAGTTTGTGAAATTCTCAGTGGCGAATTTTAACTGACTTATTGCGTTGGGAACCGGATGAACGAGCGGGCGCATCAAAATGGAATGCGATTATGGTTGGTTCGCAGCGGTGCGGTGGTAACCATGGAGGAAGGGCAGTTTTTAGTGCCATGATTATGTCTCGTAATTCACGTAAGACACGGTCCAGAACGCATCTTTCTTGCAATAATGTTTTAGCCCATAACCAAGAACATCCTTTCATCAATAAGACGATTAAATTACATCGACTTTATCAGAAAATAAACAAAAGCCATCACATTACCTGAATTCTCAATCAAATTTCATTTCACTTACATTGAGGAACAAAGTTTCTAACAGTGTATCAAAAAACCTTTAGTTTTTTGGTTAAAGCTATTACAAATGAACCATCATATTTCTTTATATATCGGCTCATGCCTTGAAAGAATCAGAGCGCTACTGAAAACTCATAATTTCCGATATTTTTACTAAGAAGAAAAATTATTGAAATTGTAGTAGTCAGATATTAAAAGATAATTTCAAAATGATTGGTTAAAATATAGTTACATACGTTTATTTTGAGGTTAGAATTATTGAGAAGTTATTTTAAATGTAACTCTGAAGTAACTATTGTAAACAATATTATAAATTGAAAATTAGTTTGTGAACTAAGTAATATTGGTGGTAGACAAACTTTTTGATTTTTTTTTATCATGTTCTTCTATACATAGTGCCTGATGAGGGTAACGTTACGTTACCGAAACGTTGCCACTTATAACATCGACTAAATAAAGTCTGGACGTGTCGTTTTGAGAATTGGAAAAATATTATTTTCTTATTCCTCAAGACATTTTTATTCATCTTTCCCGGACGCAAAAAAGTTTGGATTTAACATCTTTCCATAATTTAGAAGCCTCAATTCAATTTCGTCAAAAAGTGTAGTTTCAGCTTTTCTAATTGGGGCAAGAGAGCTAAAATAACAATTAGGAAACCATCTAAGCCTCCATTTATCTTAAAAAGCTCATGGACCGAGGTGTACAATTATAATTATAAAAATATTATAAAATCAAATAGATTTTATATTAATATGTATATACACACACACACACACACATATATATATATATATATATATATATATATATATATATATATCAATTCGAGAACCTACCTAATTCAGACTGATCGTATTCCGAGAGCATGACGACGACCACCATTATGAACACTTTTACGAACCGAGGTCGATAAACCTCGCACTGACCACGGGGTTGATACTTTCGATCGAATCCACTGTCAAAAGACTGATCATAAACGAGAAGAAAAAATAAAAAGACCGACACGAGATTAGAGACTCGCCCTCTCTCGATTGTTTAAACATCGAACAACAATGTGCGGAGGCACATTAAACACTCGCGAGGCGGCACATGTCGAAATCCTGCAGACTCAGTCCTATGTGGACACACTGAATACAATTAACTGCCAGCCAAGAAATTTTATCGTCGCTCCAAACCAAAGACCCAAAGCTGATCTTTGCCATTCTCCAATAATTATCTCATTCATTTTTTCATGCTAATTATCCATTCCAAAATTTGTATGCCATACAACAAATAAATGCATCAGTCATTATTTAGATTTGTGTCATGCAAATTTGTGTTTAAATACAAATTTAAATAAAAAGTATTCTTTAATCTAAAGTTATTTCATGAAGGGTAATAAAAATTAAGAATAAAGATCGAAATCAGTTTTGTAACCTTTAAAATACTTAAGGATACTTCAGTATATTTTTGTTAATGACTTGAACTAGATTCAATTATTTAACTATTATTCAATCGTGATTAAAGCTTAGAATTTAACTTTAAAATTGGATAATTAGAGCGATGAAAAATAGTGAGAAACATACTGATTGTTGTGTGTTTTTTAAAAACGCAAATCTTCGCACTAATGAGATTGTCTTTAGGTGTTTGGATGGAGAATGATCTAGATTCTTGGGAAAAAAGAGCTGATATATCAGTGGAAAAAGTCACGCGAACTACGAGCCGGTGAATCGCGATGAACAGAGTTTGCCGAGCGGCTGTGTAAGACGGAATGTGCCATCACCGTTGAATCAACCCCCTTCCTGACCCCACCTCACCACAATTCCCTTCTCGTTACTCAACTCCCACCCCCGCACATTAAAGTGAACGAGCTGCCGCCAGAACCAACTTTCAGAAGCCTCCGTGGGTTTGGCACATTGGCAGTCTGCCGCGAACTTCACCTCAACGATGACCCTAAAATGTTTTCCATGAGATTTAAAAATATTTCTATGCGTTGAGAATTGATTTATTGAATGAGAGAGGTAGTGAGAAGTTTACCAGGATCAAAAAGCTGAAGCTAAAAGCTATATGACTAGCCTCGATTAAGTTCAGCCCAAAAGTGCTTGCACATCCAGTTTCTCTTTTGTACGTGTTTCCGGGATGCTCCCGGTTACTTTAAGCCAAGAAAGACAAAATTCGAACTACGCGTTTTCCAGAAAAAAGGTTTTTTCATTTTTGACAATTAAACATCTCATTTTTCTCGAAAACGACGCAAAATAATTTACCTGAAGTTCTGAACGTTCAAATGAACGAAATTCTTATTTGATTTCATTTTAAACTCAAATTTGTTCTAAAATATTAGTATATTAATAAAGAAATTATTGTAATAATAAAAAAGCTCTTGATTATTCTTTTTATTTTATAGCTAAAACAATATTTCAAGATAAATTTTAGTTATGAAAAAAAATTTCGTTCGTTTGAACGTTCAGAACTTCAGATACATCAAAATATGAATAGCAGTTCACAGTTGAAAATTGTTTCCTTTCTACAATCTACAAAATTATACCTTTATCAGATGTTTATCTTGGGTATTTTAATAAATTTTTCCAAAAATCTTGGAAAAATGACAAAAATTGACTAAAATAAAATTTAGTTTAACGAACTTTAACATTTTAGTTTTAAAAACGTTTGCAGGGTGTCTAGCGATTAGGTCATTTAAAATTCCCAGGTTTTTTTCCGGTGAATTTTTTTCCCCGATCATGTTAAAAATGTCTTTTTATGATTTTTGAAAGTGAACGTATACATAAAAATGGGAATTTTAACATAATATACGTTTACAAAATTTATATCGTAAAGAAACTAATTATTTATTCACACGCGCCAAACTTATCTTTAATCACAAACTGAAGTGATAAATATTAATCGAAAGTGCATATTTTAAAACTTTCGTACCGTAGAATCACCTAACTTCGGACACTGACCCTAACTTCGGACACCTATTATTCTTGGGTTTATACTAATTTTTTAATACAAAACTAACTTTTCACATCATGCCAAGCTTTGGGCTTTTAATTTGTTACTTTTATGCCATTCAATTATACAGAAATAAAGAAAAATATGTGTCTGAAGTTTGGAGCAGTGTCCGAAGTTAGTTGATTCTACGGTAACACGTAAAATAATATTTTTTAACAGAATCACAAGTAGTTGCTTAAATGCTATTGAAATCTGAAGAATAAAAAAATAAAATGTGGGTATAATCCCGATCCTAAATAAAATTCTAGGGATTTTCCCGGTAAAATAAAATTCCTGGGTTTTTCTTGATTTCCCTTGATTTCTAGACACCCTGATTTGTTTTTACTTTAGTAGCAATGTGAAGAACATTTTATATGAGATTATTAGGTTTCCTTAGCTTCAAAATAAAGAAAAATGAGTTTTTATCTTTAAAATTAAAGAAATATAATTTTTAGCGATCAAAAACCTCATTTTTCTCGCAAAATACGCTACCGTCAGAAATTGTCAGCACACCTGTTTTTTAGCAGTTGCTTTAAGTTCTCTAATTTTTATAATATTTAATTGAACAATTTTTCTCCAAAATAGTACCGAAGCTAATAAAATTCTGCGTCTAATAAGCCGAAGAGGAAGTTAAAATCTCCATTTAAAAAAGATATTGCCAAAAAACTTCAAATTTCGATGTTTACAAAAATGTTAATAATTCGGAAAATATTATTTACTTTTAAAAGCGCTTGGTCTCATTTTAAAGATAAATTTTCACAGTTTTTGTGCACGCTGTTTAGATATTTTTAAAATTATTTTCCTAGCTTCTGCCATAGGCTCAAACTTGTACGCAAAAATCGTAAAAAT
>JBAGKK010028440.1:0-11085 GCA_037177015.1 Euceroptres primus
AGACTATATACGCGGTCCTGAATGTTGACATAAGACTGCTCGCTCGAAAGCTTTGAATCGAGAACCGTCTACCCCCGGAGCCCGGTTCTCGATTCAGAGACGAGTGTATTTTAAAAATTGCGTTGATTGGAATGCACAAATGGGGACAGGCAAATGGATACAAGGATTTATCTTAAACTAAATTATTTAGGAAATTTCACGGATAAATTGCGACATCAACAATTTTCTAAAATACAAAAAAGCAAATTAATCGTAAGTAAAATATTTTAAAAGAAAACTAAAAATACAGTGTTGGAAATCTTAAAGAATACAATTTGAAAGTCGTTCTTTTACATGAATAAATGATTTTCAAAATTAAAAATCGTCGCGCCTGCGCGAGTCAAATAAATAAACTTTTAGATGAAGATACAACGAATTGATATTCTCTAACGATTGTCGATGCATATTTTTAAAAAATCCATCACTCCATTTCTTAATCTCATTATGCATGAATTTTAAAATCTTATATAATAGTCACATGATTATTCCTAAAACTCAAACTACCTGATAACAAATTTGTTTAATTTTTTCCGTGTAGCAAAATATTAGAAACCCCAGATTAAAGGTATTACATAAAAACTGAAGTACCAAAAATCTGATTCTAATTTGGATAAAACTGATTTTTTTCAAAGCGGATACAAAAATCCGAAAAGGTTTGAACTTTTAATAATGCTCTTCACATTATTAAAAGTTGTTTTTTACAACCTCTTCTAATGGATATTATGTATTTTGTTAAATTAATCTTCCCTATTCTACTATTTAAAAGAAAGCTGTTTAATTATAAAAATTTGAGCATATAGAATGTTCATATTTTCCATTGCTTCTAGCAACATCATCGTCACATTCAATTTCATTTTGCTTATTCCTTTCGACTTTTCCAAGTCATACGTAAAATTTATAAATTGACGAGTTTTGCAATTATCATTCTAAAAAGAAATCATTTGCTGTTAGAAACTTCTTTAAAGAATATCTTCACAATTCTAAACGAAACAAGACTCAGACTTTCAATACTGAGTTCAACCCTGATTTCGTGTTGATGGAAAAATCGATGTTTTGTTTTCAATTGACTCCGACTCACTCTGATTTGATATCGATTCGATCGCGATTCCCGCGACGAGTTTTTATCGCTTTCACCTTGGCTTTTTGCCTTGAAATATTCTTTTGAACTCTCCTTCAAATCTACAATCGATTACTCCACGGTGACAGACTTTGCAAGATTCCTGGGACAATCGACGTTACAGCCTCGCAGAACTGCAATGTGGAATGACAAAAGCTGCATTGGAATTACTGTCAAAACGCCTTGAAGACAGTCTACTGTTTTCGGTATTTCCAGAGTCCTGTCTGCAAACAATTTCGTTTCCTGATCTCCTTCCTCGCAGATTACAATTGGTCTTCCATCTCGTGCATTAACCTGTTGCAGAGCGTTCATGCATTTCTGTAAACAAAAGTAATTATAATTACAAAATTTTTAATAATTTATTCCAAAAGAAGAATCAGTTAAATATTTACAAAATGGAAAATTACGATAAAGAATTCTTTTGATGAATTTAATTTAATAACTTATTGGTGCCTTCAATTTTATATTATAAAATATATTTTACTAACCGAATAAACTGGATCCCTCATCACAATCATGATAACTGGCATCGAATCATCGACTAGAGCCAAGGGTCCATGCTTCAGTTCACCAGCCATTATTCCCTCACTGTGCATGTACGTCAATTCTTTAACTTTCTGCAAAATGAAGAAATAGGGAATAAACAAATTTATTACCAGGAAGTTTAAAGAAAGATAATACTTTCAAATTTTTGCATATTTACCAGAGCTCCTTCCATGCAAGTAGCGAAATTGTATCCTCTGCCCATGATGAGAAGAGATTTATGTTGGAAAAGAGATTTTGCAAGTTCCTTCACTTTGTCGTCCAACTTCAGAACCTCGCGAATCTGGTTGTCCAAGTTTTTCAAGCCCTCGATAATCTGTGAAAACATTTTTGAATTATTTAACTCATTATTTTTATAGTTAATAATAGTTTACAAATAATCCCTGAATAATAATCAATTACCTCTTCTCGCCTTGTTTTCAAAGAAATTCTATCTTCACTCATCACCAGAGCAAACATCACGAGAGAAATAAACTGGGAAGTGTAAGCTTTTGTACTTGCAACTCCGATTTCAGGGCCAGCGTTAATGTGAACTCCACAATGTGATTCGCGACAAATGCTGCTGCCTACTGTGTTTGTGATTCCAACAATCAAAGCTCCTCTACCCTTACAATAACGTAGAGCCATTAATGTGTCAGCAGTTTCACCTAAAATAGAAAATAATCTGGACTTGGAATTTTCCTTAATAAAATTAAAAGTATTTCCTCCCTTTTGTTTTTCTTAGAATATTTGAGAAATTACCTGACTGAGAAATAAAGAAACAAACATCGTCCCTAAAGACGGGAGTTTTTCGGTCCAGGAAGTCAGAAGCAAGTTCCACCATCACTGGCAATTCAGTTAATTCCTCCAAAAGTTGTCTGGTTGCAACAGCTGAATGGTAACTTGTTCCACAGCCAATCAACATTAGACGTCTGCATCTTTTGATTTCAGGAATGTAGTCCTGAAAAGCATTAGTTTTTAATAATTTAATTCTCTTCTTGTCTCATATTAAGATTATTCACAGTAACGAATCGTTGCATTTTGAAGGAAGCAATAAAATTTGATTTATGTACAATTCTAATTAATTCTGTGAGACTCGATATACATTTAGACTTTTAGAGTCAGTTAAACAAAACGAATCACGTGAATTTAAGTGCAACTCTAATTACTGAAATTCATACTTTAATGCCGCCGAGAATAACGGAGTTGCTTTGGAAGTTGAGACGTCCTCTCATCGTATTAACGACAGATTCTGGTTGCTCGAAAATTTCCTTCTGCATGAAGTACTCGTAGTTGCCCTTCATAATCTGCTGGATCTCCATTTTCAAAATTGTGATTTCCCGAGCATGAGGATCGTCCAAACAACGACGAACTCGATGAATATTCAAAGCTCCATTTATCACAGCAGCTACGTCGTCATCCTGAAAAATTTAATTTAAAAGTAGAGGTGTGCAGTTCGTCAGTTCGAATTTTCAATGCAAATTGATAACTTTTTGGCCACGTTTAGAACATTTCATTTTTCGAAATTGAGTTTAATTTAAGAAGAAATTGAAGCTTCTAAGCTCTCTTCGAATGCAAGATTTCTCGGAATCGAAATTATTCAGTTGATTTTGAAATTAAATCCATCTGAAATACAATTCGAATTTGAAACATTCGAATTGCATTTTAGATGTATTTAACTTCAAAATCAACTGAATAATTTCGATTTCGAGAAATCTTGCATTCGAAGAGAGCTTCGAAGCTTCAATTTCTTCTTAAATTAAACTCAATTTCGAAAAATTAAATGTTCTAAACGTGGCCAAAAAGGTACCAATTTGCATTGAAAATTCAAACTGATGAACTGCACACCTCTATTTAAAAGATTTCAAATAAGAAATACATACTCCTTCAAATTCATGAGATAAAAACTTGGAAACTAAAACATCCAAGTTTGAATACCAGAAACTACAAATACCTTTCAGAACTGATTCAATAATTTTCCAAATAAAAAATTAAAACATTTTAAGAAAGTGATCTTTTATCTAAAGTTTGAATTTTTCCTTTACATGGGGGTTTTATTTTAACCAAAAGTTAACAAAAAAAGTTAAATTACCTCAAGAAAGATGACACGATTGGTGTGTTCAATAACGGCACTCGCGTCGGAGGCAAAAAAGTATTCAACCTCTTTATCTTCCAGAGGCTGGAACTCGGATGTACTGTCGCTTCTTGGCATAACTGGGATTTCTGTAGGTCGGCCATGAGGACGGTGATCTGAGAAACATCATTTCTTTGTGACATGTCATCTCGTAATTATTAAAAATTAAATCAATCAATTCATATAAAATACACAGAGAAAAGTCAGAGCGGTAGAGCTAGAATAAATTCGTCCTTCCTTTTCCCCCGAAACTATCCCTTTCCACCATGCCATAAAAAATTACAACATGCAGATTCGCACTTACTCGAAGCATTCCATAACCTTCGATGCCAAAACCTTAAATATTTTCTCCTTTTGTAGGAGCTTAATCAAAAGGTTTCGCTAAACTAAAAATAATTTCTGGTAATTAAACATTTTTATTCGTTTAATTGATAATTTTCTAAGTTTTAAAGTAACAATAATTGCACAGCAGTGACTGAAAATTTTAAAGGCTCGAAAGCGATGTAAACTGTAAAAAATAAACGGTTAGTTCTAACACCTAATATGTAACTTGATATAAATTAGTGAATTTTAATTTGTTTAATTCCGCAATATTTACCAAGTTTATTTAGTAGCGTCTGAAAATCGATGGTATTATATTCAAATCCACAGACTTTGAAGCAAAGTGCCTAAGGATTCTGCAAAGGTTGCATGCACAGAAACAAAACTTAAACATAGATAAAATACCTTTAGTCGGTGCTTCACCTTCTGATGGAGATGATGAGAGAAGAGATGAAAAAACAAAAAACGAAATTAGTAAAAAAAACATGCAAGACTATCACACATAAATGCAATAAAATATTGCAACTATGAATAAATAAAATTTAAAAAAATATATCTACTTGTAGCGGACACAAACTTTTTACTCTGCAGCGGAATAAATGAATAAATCAATTTAAAATTAGGCGATTCTAATTTAAATGATTATTTTTTAAAAATAGAACTGATTTTTAATTCTTTATAATCCAAATTCTAATTAACTCAATTAAAATTTGAAAGAAAATAATTTTTAAACATTATTCTTGAAATTTTTGTACTAAAAATATACAGAAATTGAAAATTTCTAGTATTTCATTTTTGAACAAATTGATTTTCAAAACCTGGTGAAGGTGAAAAGGAAATGAAAACCTAAAGTGATTTCCCTTTTACAAGCACTAGAACACTTAAAAATAAAATTCGAAATTACCAAATTAAATTTGAACGAAAAACAGCAGAATTGATAACAGAAGACGTAGTGTTCTGAAAAAAACATCCATAACAAAAATCAAGTTTCTAAAGTCGAATCTTCTTTCACTGAAAGAGAAATTATGTAGGAAAAGAAAATAAAATAATAAGAAAAAAAGAACTGATAGCCAAAAGCAAAACAGAAAGCAAGGTCATCAAGAAGAATTTTAACAGAAATTAAAAAACGCAAATATCCAATTAATCAAAAGCTTAAATTAAAAAGAAACGATTGTTCTTTCACAAAAAAAAAGAAATCTAAGAATCTGCCCTTCTTTACGAGACTTATGCCGATTAATATAAAAATTGATGCCAATTTCAAGTAGAGTAGACGGTAGCGAAAGGAAAAAGAAAAACCCACTTTTTAAGGACAACTGGTGGTTTCGACTCTTTGATAAGAAGGTTTTATTTTCAGCAAGCGAATGTTGAAGGTAAGTTTATTAATAGTGCATACCTTTCGGCGTGCGCGGAAGGTCATCTGTTTAGTCGAAAAGTTGGAGAACGAACCGGAAGTTGTTCATGCAAAAGAAACATTCATATAGTATCAACTGCAAAAAATAAGAAATCCAAAACTACCAAGTCTGGGAATTCATGCTTCCAAATCTCTTATCTAGCAAACAAAATTCATAAAGCGCTATTAAAAATTAATAAATTAAAAATAAATTAATAGATTGTTAATAAGGTATTTCAAAATTCTTCTTCTGCCAATAAATTCCATTTCCCAAAGGTTTTTAATAATTAAACAATCATCGTAAGACATTATTGTAAATAATTTAAAAATCAATCTTCTGAATACAAAAATCTGCAATTACTATCCTAATTTAACACAGTTCAGACTCAAGTTAAAGACCGAAATTTAAAAATTATTTTCAAAGTTCGGAAACAAACTGAAAATTAACAATAATTAATATTTTTAACCTTAAGAATTAAATCGCAAACGTGTATAAAAAATAATCGAGTTAAATAATCAAGTTAAAGTTAAAAACCGAAATTTAAAAATTATTTTCAGTTTGGAAACAAACTGAAAATTGATAATAATTAATATTTTTTAACCTTAAGAATTAAATCGCAAGCGTGTATAAAAAATAATCGAGTTAAATAATCAAGTTAAAGTTAAAAACCGAAATTTAAAAATTATTTTCAGTTTGGAAACAAACTGAAAATTGATAATAATTAATATTTTTTAACCTTAAGAATTAAATCGCAAGCGTGTATAAAAAATAATCGAAAAATATTAAAAATTGATAAAAAAACTACTTAATATTCAAGTCTCGTGACGTAGATACCAACTCTAAAGTTTTCAAGAGGCTGCATGCTTATCCAGAATGTTCTGACGATAGACAAATGCATGAAGATAGTAATTAGTAAAGATAAATAATAAATCATGCACCCACATAGATATTTGTCAAGATTCAGAAAGAGAGGATTTGAGCGATCGGTAAAACCAAAAAACAAAAAATAATAAACCAAAATAAAACAAGAATGATAAATCAGAAGAGAAAGACACAAACATGTTAGTGGAATGCGTTTTTACTATTTCGCATTTCAAGTGGCATTCAACTCCGACCTTGGTGACTCTATACTTGTCTCCCAAATTCCTGTACGAATACCCTTACTTTTCGGTCTGTAAATCTCTCGAATTGTCCTAGAGAATTCGACTGAAAAATTAATACCCAGGCCCTTTTTCTCGGTCTTGCTTACCTTTTCCATAAAGAATAGGAACGTGGTCAGTGGCTAATCTTTTTTTGGTTTTGATTCCAACTAGCAATGGAGACCCTCGTCGAGTGGCTACACATTCGTCCGGGAAATATTTGCTCTTGAAGCAAAGGGCAAAAGCACCTTCCTGAAATTATAAAAAAAAGTTGAATGGTATTTATAGTTTCTTATGCCCTTAATATTTCATACTTGTTTCTAGTATTTGCTTTCGAACTTTCGCAGAAGTAAAGAGTATGTTTACAAATGTATATAATATTTCAAGTGCTGTTAATCATATGGTAAAATGATAATTTGTGGAATTAATATTTTCTTAACATAGAAGCAGGAATACTTACAAGTTGCTGAACGACATGTTCGACAAGTTCCCGGAACGAATAAGTCGGGTGTTGAACCCATAGATGATGGATTAACTTGGCAATTATTTCCGTATCAGTTTCGCTCTCAAAAATATAGCCTCTTTGTTCCAGGAGAGTCTTCACTTCCTTGTAATTGGTGATGATACCTGCGCACCACAAAATGTAAAGTGAACTGGCGTTCATAAATAAATTTTTCTTTTCTAGATTCAAAGTAAAATGTCTTTGAATTTATTTGAATTTATTTAGTTTTATTTGAAAGTCCTATATTGCTTTCCAGAGAAAATTTAAAGACTTTATAAAAATTATTTTATTACTTTAACTCTCGGGATTGCAAATAATTTATTCTAATTTAGGGGGAAAACCCTAATAAATTTATTATTACCATTATGAACAACGACAAAACCATGTTCATTATCAGATCGCTGGGGATGGGAATTAACTTCAGATGGAACACCGTGAGTAGCCCAACGGGTGTGAGCAATTCCAACGTGACTTTCTATTTGCGATTCAAAATCAAGATTAGTACCTGGAATCGAAAAAATATTACCTAATCAGAAAAATTAAAAAATTCTATAAACATTCTAAGAAGCACCAAATTCAAATTCAAGCAAAAATCTAGCTTAAAATACATGAAACTAAAAATAAAATCATTTTTTAAACACATTTGAATTGAGAGATTTTTTATGATGAATAAAACATTAAACAAAAATTAAGAAGTTTGATTAGCTTACAGTGGAAGATTTCCTCCTCAAGAGCCTTGACTTTTCCCTGCTTCTTGATGATGGAAATGTCCTTACAACCTGGAGTGTCAAGGGCAACACCTGGAAAGTAAAGGTGAAAGAAAAGTTGAAGAATGTTAAACCAAAGATAAGAACTCCTTTCTCTTTCGCTTGGGTGTCAGCAAAAGGACATTCCCCTCGATTGAGCCAAGAAATGCAAAAAACGAGAAATCCTGTGAATCCTCAAGAATGCAAATAAAATAGCAGTGTCGCCAGTAGAAACGAAGAGATTCACCCCGGGTTACCTTCTTTAAATGCATTCCATGCTGAAACCCACGAATGTTCATTTATAGGACATTCCCCCAGATTCCATTTTTAACTTAAAAACGTATTAAAAAGAGCCTCAAGGCTAAAGCCAATTCGAATATGTCCTTGCTTTTTAGGGTGTCTTATTAACTTTTCTGTAAATCGGTTCTGGTTTGTCACATGCTCAAGAACACGTTTGAGGTCATCCACTGCAGACAATGTAAGTAGAGGTACCTTTCAAGAAGTATCTCTCATGAATCGTATTATCTCTCTAATTTATGGAATTTAAACAAAATCCATGAAAACTTTATCATAATAAATGGCAAAACTATTGGTTTCATGTGATAATAAATTTGTGTTCCACTGTTTGTGGTAGTAAAATTTCCTTTAAAAATGTTCGTTCCTTTACCATTCAGCTCTCTTAAAGTAAATAAATTATTTTTAACATAAAGTTAAAAACTAGCAGTTAAATTAAAATTAATATTCAACAAAATATTATCAGAGAATGCTGTTGGAGAAAATTGTGTTACTGAAAAATGTTTCAAGGGCTTACAAACTCAAAAGATTGTATGTTGCAAAAAAAATGAAAAAATTATTAATAATTAAGAGATATTTTTACCAGCTGAGTCATATCCTCGGTATTCGAGTCTTTTTAGTCCTCCAACAAGAAGTTCCAGGATCTCCCTTCTGCTCTTCGGGGTCAAGTAGTTCAAATAAGCAAAAATTCCTGTAACAAAAATAAATCATAAAGAATTAGAATCACGTATGAAAATTGATAATTGTTTAAATCAAATACATTTATTATATTTGCATTGTTCTTGCCAAGAACTTCAACTGAAAAAAAATAAATTCTTATCAATTCAAGCATTTTCAAATATTGCTAAGAGGAATTAACTTGACTTGGCAATTTTTTAAAAAATCATTACTTGTTATCAACGTCATGACTTTTTCAACTAAGCTTTATTATCACCAAGCATAACGTATCTGATAACTTTGTTTCCTCCTGTCTCGGTTATTACTTATTGATTTCTTGTTTTTCTTTTTAAATACCTTTTGCAGAAGAAGATTCTGTATACATCAATCGCAAAATAAATAATAATACGGAATCTATAAAGTTCAAATCCAAGTTGGACCAGTATGGTAAATAAAGAATCTGACATTTGAAGACTTTCAGTTTCACTTTACTTCTCACTTTCGTTTATCCTCTCACTTTTTCCATTTCAAGGTTCAAACTGAGACACATGTTCATCTGCAGGTAATTTAATTTTCAAACAATAATCGAAAAAAAATATTAGAAACCCTTAATATTTAAATTGAAATCATGAATAAAGTTAATAAAAAGTTCTCTTGAAATCAACAGAAAAATGGTTGGAATATATAGATTTATAGATTATCTGAACCCAAAATTCCTGAAACAGGTCAGTGAATCTTTTATGAAAATAGTTGGCTCGACGAGAACTTTCTAATCAAGTTGGTAAAACGTACTTTCTGCTGGATCCATTGCCAATCAAGTTTTAGTACTTATTGACAAGGAAGTGAATTAGTATTTATTATCATTAAGTTAGAAGAAGATTAATCATTCATCATTACCTTTTTTATTTTTAGCTGAATGCTAAATTAGAAAGGATAATTTATTTATAAAAAACGAACTGATACAGGCTTTCTAAAATTAGGAATGAAGATCTTTTTTTTAGCACAAATGATTAATAATTTTATATCTTATAAAATAAAAAAAAATCTGCTGCGCACGGAGTTCGCTACTTTGAGCGCGCCTCCCGGCTCGCGGAATATTCGTCGCTTTTTGCGCAGTCAAGTTTAATCCTCATGTTTTACTTTTAATACTGTAAGTAAATTTTGTAACTTTATGAATATGAACTTAACAGTGTGTGATACACACCGAATTACCGACCGTGTTTTATTTATATTTGACAGGTTTATTGAGAGAGAAATACAAATATAATGCTGAAATTATGGTAAATAATAAAGAATATATTGAGGCATCAATGTCTGATGTTACATTTTTTTTATTTTGAAAAAAAATAATTTTTAAATTTTTTTCAAAATAAACACTGAAACACACCAGATATTGATGCTTCAATATATTCTTTATTATTAAAATTTAAGAAATTTAAATTTGATAAAAATCAAATTTAAAATCCTATTTAACGTCCAATAATCAAGATAATATGTAAAATTCTTGAAAAAACCCCAAGAATCCATCGACCAAATTTGGACGAATACAATAAAATGTTCCTTTATAAATCCAAAAAAAGGGGGCCAACCAAAAGAACCCACAAAAATAAAGAAGAGGAAAGAAAAATGAGAAGGCAACCAACCAAATCCTCTTCCTTCTCTTTTTTTATTTTTTTCGTATTTTTTTTCACCACCATCAAACTACACTAACGGAACATGCAAATAAGAAAATATAAAAAAATACATATTGGAAAATATATAAAAAATATAAATATAAAATATATATTTCATGTTTATTATTTGCATGTTCCTTTAGTGTAGTTTGATGGTGGTAGGGAAAAAGACGAAAGAAATAAAAAAAGAGAAGGAAGGGGATTTAGTTGGTTGCCTTCTCAGTTTTCTTTCCCCTTTTTTATTTTTGTGGGTTCTTTTGGTTGGCCCCCTTTTTTTGGATTAATAAAGGAACATTTTATTGTATCTGTCCAAATTTGGTCGGTGGATTCTTGGGTTTTTTTCAATAATTTTACATATTAACTTCTTTACTATTTTCCGAAATTTCAAAATTACTTGCATTTCTCTCTAATTAAAATAAGTTTGAGCGCGCCTAAGGCTCGCAATTATGTTTGCGACTCATTTTATTGATTCTTTAGAACAGCGGTTCCCAAACTTTTTAGTCCCGGGACCCACCTTAACTCTGGAATTTTTCTCGCGACCCACTTTTTA
>JBAGKK010028461.1:0-11084 GCA_037177015.1 Euceroptres primus
AGTGTTTTTCGTTTTCCGTATTGCGTCGATTCTTAGCATGAAGGATCGATTCAGTTAAAAGATCGAAGATAACGAATCGATTCAAAAGATCGATTAATCGGACCCTTTGGATCGATCTTGGCAGAATCGAATCGAGATCGAACATCCCTAGAGAGAGAGCCTCTCGGTTACTTCAATCGTTATAATGCAAGAGCAACTTGTTCCAAGAACATGGCTCTAGGAAGAACCTGGACTCCTGATCCTGCAACCCTCTCGAAATTTCGTTTTAGAACTACATGTTGGAGCCATTGTTTCTTCTCTTTCTTTCTCCTTTATGGCAGTGCTTCTCTCTTCTTCTCTTTTTCTCAAACAACCATACGATCGAAACGACCCACACGGCCGAAGCCGAGCTAACTGGCTCACCCTGCGGGTCTTTGTTCCCTGGTAAATTACTATACTATGTGTGTGTTAGGATTCTTTCGATCCTCGAGCACTCTCCTCTTTCTCGATTCTCATACTCGTCTGCTGAAGTCTAGACTCTAGGGTTTGACTTGTCGGTTTTCGGTCGATTGGCCAGGTGTTCAGATTATACGATACTTGAGGCGTTTCGTCAGGAATGCAATTTTAATAGCGTTGGTTGGTGATAAAAAAATAAGCTCTAGTGGAATCGAATTCGAACGAATCTAACAAGGGAGGCTTTCTTATTTTTTAGTAGAATTTATATTACTCTATTGTCAAAAGCTTGAATTTTATCAGGGAATGCACTCAGAAGAATATTTGTTTGATTTAAACAAAATTTGTTTGGCTCAAACAAAATTTGTTTGATTCAAACAAATTGTAACGATGATATAGGGTCAAACAAATGTTTGTTTGATTTAAACTAATTCTTTATTTGTCCTTATTTATTTGATTTGAATAAATTTTGATTTAGACGGAATAAATCTTTTGGTTAAATTAAATAAAGTTTTTGTTTGCTTTAAAAATTTTTTGTTAATGAAGTAAAGATTTTGTTTCTTAAACTTTATTAAATTTTATAAAAAATTTTAAAAATTTTCAATTTGTGGTTAAGAAGTACTAAGTGTAAGACACCACTTTTTTTAGACTATTTGACGGGATGTGCGGGATGCGTAGCGACGGTACTGTAACATGTTTTAGACGTCTTTTTATTCAGTATGATTGCAGTCTTTATTGTGAGAAAGATCCTTCTGCGCTATTAGCGTTTTTCTAAGGAACTATCGTATGCGGATTATAACTTTTGTTTAAATTTTTTAAATAAAAAATTGTTTAAATCAAACAAATACACTCATCTCTCGTAACTGTGCCGGCCTCGGGTCTGGTCGGTACAGTAACGAGCGCTATTAAAATCCAGTTTGAACCGGATTAAAGCGACGAGCGAGCACTCTTATGTCAACTCTCAGGACCGCATATATAGCCTCTGAACGTACAAAAGTATATGCCCAGAGAGTCGCGAATTAAACAACTTCTGATGCGGCCCTAACTTTCCGAGCGATGAGCTTCAGTGTAGGGCGTCAAGGGGGGAGACAGAAGCAGTCAAGCGTGAACAACCGTGAAGCCGGCACAAGAACAAGCGGCACAGTAAGGCGAGATGAACTGTGCCGGCCACGGGGGTGTACGGCACAGTAGTGGGCACTATTAAAATCCAGTTTGAACTGGATTTAAAGCGACGATCGAGTACTTATGTCAACACTCAGGATCGCATATATAGTCTCTGACCGTACAAAAGTATATGCCCAGAGAGTCGCGGTGTAAACAACTTCTGAGCGGCCCTAACTGCTCGAGCGATGAGCTTCAGTGTAGGGCGTCAAGGGACGCTGAGGAGGGAGACAGAAGCAGTCAAGCGTGAACAACCGTGAAGCCGGCACAAGAATGAGCGACATAGTTACGCGAGATGAGTGTACCTTTGGTTTTGATGAATAATTTAAAACAGTAGAAAATAAAAATTATTACACTCTAAAGGTCACGTTTTCAACCCAAAAAAACAACTTTATCGACCTTTAAACAATTTTTTTAAAATTTGAAAACAAAATAACTTTTGTGGTTAAGAAGTTTTAAGTGTAAGCCACCACTAATTTTGGACTACCTGTCGGGATGCGTGGGATGCGTACCGCCAGTACTGTAACATGTTTCAGACACATTTATATGCAGTCAAATTGTAGTCTTTATTGTGAGAAAGACTGCTCTGCGCTTCTAGCGTTTTTCTAAGGAACTATTGTATCTCCATTTTGCGGATTATATTTTTTGTTTTATTCAAACAAATATTTGTATAAATTCAAATGGATTTAATTTAAGTAGATCCTTTATTTAAATCAAACTAATCGTACCAAACAAATTATTTGTTTCAATTAATAAGGTAGGTATTTTTCATTTACTAAAATGAAATAAATGGTTTGTTAATTCAAACAAAAAATTGGTTTCTTTCAATGATGTGATATCAAACAAACATTTTTCTGAGTGCAAGTACACTCTCTAAATTTGAATCAGTCAAAATTTTCACTGATTTCACTCTGTGACACATTTTTAGTTAATTCTATCAATCAATTTTGACTGAATTTCAATGAAACTGACTGAAATTCAGTCAAAATTCACTGATGAATTAGCTAGAAGTGGGTCACTGAATAAAATCAGTGAAAGTTTTGACTGATTCAGATTTAGAGAGCAGATTAACAAACTAAAATTATGAAATAATGACAACAAAATTTTATAAATGATTGATACTCATACGAGTCATTTGTATTAAGGGGCTACCCCTAAACCTCGAGCCAAAAAATACACTAGTTTTCTTTATTTATTTTCTAAGAAAGTATTTTATTTAATGCATAAAATCTTTTTATTTACTAAAATACTACTCAAAAAGAATACAAAAAAATTGTTACAACAAAATATTAATTTGTTAATAATTTTTAAACGCGTTTTTCCGAAACAGTGTTTTTTAAGCTGGTACCAACGATTCTGGCCGATCTACTGGGCCGATTTGTCTCAAATTTTACAGAGATGTTCATAAGATGCACAGCTATGGTATAAACCTCGATCATAATTTTTCATTCACATTTAACAACATTTTTAAACAATTTATGTTGCAAAAAACTGTAAAAAAAACAAGAAAAAAATTTAAACTTTCACCATTTGTTTATTTGTTAATATTTTTCTATGATCGAGGTTCATGCCATAGCTATGCATCTTATGAACATCTCTGCAAAATTTGAGACAAATCGGCCCAGTAGATCGGCCGGAATCGTTGGTACCAGCTTAAAAAACACTGTTTCGGAAAAACGCGTTTAAAAATTATTAACAAATTAATATTTTGTTGTAACAATTTTTTTGTATTCTTTTTGAGTAGTATTTTAGTAAATATAAAGATTTTTTGCATTAAATAACATACTTTCTTCGAAAATAAATAAAGAAAACTAGTGTATTTTTTGGCTCGAGGTTTAGGGGTAGCCCCTTAAGCTAAAGAATCTAAAAATTATGAATACTTAAATAGAGATAAATATTTTAGATTTGAAGACGTTTATAAATGTTTAGAAGAATGTCCCTGAAATTTCATTCCACTCGGTAACTCTTATATTTTAGGTTAGAATTTGGAAAAAATCACTTTAAAAAGTCTTAAAAAAAACAAAAACTCATTATTTTTAGTCCTAGGCAAGTGTTCGTATAAGCAGAAACATGTTTATTGTTCGCAACTTTAAAAAACGATTCATAATAATGTCCACTCAGTAGTCCATTTTTCAAAAAGTGTTAATTTAATAAAAATATAATAAAAAATCTGGTGGCACAATCAAATAAAGTGCGAAAAAAATGTACCTGAAGTTTTTAACGTTCAAATGAACGAAATTTTTTTAACTCAAATTTATTTAAAAATATTGTTTTAACTATAAAATAGAAAAACAAATCATGAGTTTTTTAATTTTTCATTAATTTCTTTATTAATAAACCAATATTTTAAAACAAACTTGATTTTAAAATGAAATTAAATTAAAATTTTTTTTTAAATTAAAAAATTCTTGATCTCTTAAATTGGTATTTTCGTGTTATTTTGGATCACAATTGATGGAAAAAAATACTTTAGCTAGTTCTGAGATTTTTTTTTTCAAAAGATCTATAAGCCAAATTTCACAACTTTTTGTGAACGACCCATAAGTATTTCGGATTTTTTCGGTTTTTGGTTGTTTTAACTATACTTGAGGAAAATAAGTTATTGAGAGTTAAAATTACACACTTTTTTAGTAAGAAAACACAACAAATGATATTCAGACTTTTAATTAAGATATGTAAAAAATTGTTAAACATCTAGTGGGTAAATAGGAGCAAGACTGCAGAAAGAAATCAATAGTTATAGATAATCAAAGCTGTATATTTTTCTGGCATAAAAGGCCATATACAGAAAAAAAGCTCAAAAATTTTGAGTTCAAAATTGTGTTTGTGACGTTTCGGTCCAAGTAAGGACTAAGAGTCTCTTATCAAACACTTTATTCTGTCAAACAAAAAACTTGAACGTTACAATCATTTCTATAAGTGGAATTCAAATTACGAATTAAAAATTCTAACAAAAACTTGTCGATAAAACCGTTATATTTACCTAATATCTTTTAATTCTGAACAATTTTCATTTCACACAATGTATTTAAAGTGAATTCTTTATTTTATAAACCTATATTTATTTTATAAATATATTTATTTTATAAATATAGAATAGGAACAATATTTTCTTTAGTGGGTTCTTTGGAATAATGAGAACATTCGTCAATTAAATGTTAGAAAGCAAAGATCAAACTTTTAAGCTTTATTGTGCTTTATATTATAAAAAATATTTATTAAAATTGGTAAAACATATATTTTTATTTTATAAGGGTTTCGGTTTCTACGAATCGGTTATTAGGGATTAAAAATAACGCTTTTGTTTCGGTTTTTAAAAATACCGATATTTTTCGTTTTTCGGTTTCGATTTTACTCTTGAATTTTAATTAGAAACGTGTCGCACGAGAATTAGTACATTCTCATCATATAAGAAGGTATTAGATTTTTTTTTATTAGCATACTGTATCATTTTCACTTTTTGAAAATTTTGAGCTATGTAATAGTATTTTTATATTCAGAAAAGTCTCTGAAAATATACATTTTGATTCGAGAGTCATCTCTAAAGTAAAAAAGATTATTATTGAAAATGCACATTGGGAATTATAATGTGCCGTGTCCTCTTAAAAGTATTTGTTTATTATTTTAATATGTATCTGAAGTTTTGAACGTTCAAATGAAGGAAATTTTTTTCTTAACTCAAATTTATCTGGAAATATTGCTCCAACTACACTGAAAGAAATGATTAATCGGTTCACACATATTTTGGGTTAGATTAGTCATATTGATATGTATTCTAACCATACAGATGGCTAATCTGGCCTGAAATGCGTGTGTACCGACCGTTATTTTTTTCAGTAACATAAAAAGAAGCATCATGAGCTTTTTCATCATTTCATTAGTTTTTTTATTATTAATATAAACCAATATTTTAGAACAAATTTGAGTTTAAAATGAAATCAAATAAAAATTTCGTTCATTTGTACATTCAGAACTTCAGGCACATTATTTTAATTAAAATTTTCTTCTAGATGTCTAAATCTTGGAGTCTGGAGATCAGTTTCGACTTATCAAAACAATATTCGCATTCCAAAATAACAGTCATTTCTCAATTATTTTTCTTGTTGAATAAGTATTTATAATGTGTAACCCACATTAGTATTTATAATGTATTTTTAATGTGTACATTATAAATATAAGTATTTATAATGTGCAAAAATTCATTCATGTTTATTTCCTACCGAAAATTTTTTTAAAAAGCTTTGATTTTGTATTGTATTTGTACTTTATTGAAGAAAGTCCCTAGGGCTAAATAGCCCTTTAAGGAACAGGTGGGTACAGTTCTTGATAGAATAAATTTTAAAGTTTATTGTATCATATGGCCCAATAGAATTGTAAAAAAATTGAATTTTTTAATCTCATATTGGGCCTTGGCCAAAATAATTTTTTGATTTCTCGTGAATAATGTCATGAATAGTATCATCAATATTTGCATTCACACATGATTTTTTCTGAATAATATCATGAATAGTATCAACATTACATTTTCATACTATTTATGTTTGTTAAATTACATTTGACATTTATAAAAGTTCTATTGGGCTAAAATAATAAGAACAGGTTGTTGTTTTGTAGAGAGAGGTTTCAACAAAAATTTTTCCAGGTTTGGATTGGAAATTGGTGAATGGTGAATGAGTTTAAATTTACAATTTAAACATAAATGAGTATCATTTTAGGCAGAAAAGCACCAAATATTTTTAGGCATCTGCATATCTAAAGTTCAAAATTCTTTCTCAATCTTCAATTTACCTACATTAGCAAATTATTTATGTCTTGCATATTATGCATCATCAACTCTTTTCTGCCTGCTCAACAAAGTTTTTTCTTCGCTCACAGTTCAAGATTTACGAGGGTCATTCCTCGCATCTGTGGTCAGATCTAATCAGTCACTCGCTTTCACTCCTTTATCTTGCAAAAACGATCAAACTTGAATGGTTCGTCATTTATGTAACAAGCAATTATACAATATACATTTGAGCAAACACCTGATTAATCATACGCCAATTCTAAAAATAAAACCCTCCAATTGTACTCGTAAATTTATCACCTTGACTGGATTATAATACGCAGAACTCGAAAATTTACAACCATGCTTTTCAAATGCAAACCGCATATAAGAATCACATCCTATATTTACCAGATTACACAAGCAGCAAAAAAAATAAGATGATTATCGTGACACTTCGTCCCTACTTTTTATCGTGGTGGAGAATTTTGACAGGAATTTCAGACTCTTTTTAGGATCTTCTATAAACACTGGCGCTAAAGTCTTTCTCTGCCTTCTCAGTAAATTCAATAATCTCTTCCTTGAAAGTTTATGCTGCGAGTAAGTAAATTACGAGTTGTCGACACTCGGTCGTGCGCCCATGTATCGTGTCTTTGGGAATACACTCTACAGGTGGTTCGTTTATATACGCGACTGGTGTTGTAAAATTCTCGAGAATTTGTTTTTGTAGATGATTCCAGGTAGATTGAGTATTTTGTGGAATTAAGATGATAATACGGAGCGAGTTCAAAAAAACGAAAAATGTACGTGCTCGTGACTTGCAAATAGTCACGATTAACAAGAGAATACGATTAATAATAATGATAATAAAGCAACAAATAATTATGAACGCCTAAAATATATATATTACATACACATATTTCACCAGTATTTCGATTTAATGTACGTCTTTAAAATATAGTTTTTCTACTTCGTATATTCGGCGTTTCGTAGCCCTTTTCTAATTTTCGAAAAAAGACTTCTCATTATCATAAATATTACCCTGGCTTTTGCCAAATAATCGAACACGCCCCTGGTTTTAATTTAACTCCGGGGTTGTTTCTTCCTTTTTCGGTGTTCTTGAAACACTGCCGCTTTTGCGACTCGGAATAATCGAATTTCCCCGAAATGGTGCATTTCGTTTTCGGCGTGCCTATTTAGAACTCGCGAGGGTAACGCGAATATAAACGTAAGTCACGTGCGTAGGCGTGGGCCCCAGGTATAAATGTAATTTATCTGCTTATCCATGTGAAGGCATAAGAAAACGTTTTGAGCACAGAACATCTTGGGCGCACCTCTTTTCTGATGTAGGAATAACGAGCAAAGCGAGGATGAACGTTTCTCGTTAACTTGTAAATTGAGAGTGCTCTTATGCTGTGATTTTGCAGAATTATAACACCTTTTCAATTTTCTTTTTCGAGAAAAAATCTTCAAATTCGTGCTCATTCAAATGAACATTTAGAATTCTGTAAATATTTTGACGTCCCTTGATGTCTTTCTTTTACGAATATCCAATTAACCAGCAACCAGCGTGAAATAATTTGTTTGCTTAACTTGTATACAAGCTGTATAACTTTCGCAAAGCATCATGCTGTGAAATGCTGAGAATTATATCAGGCGAAATGGAATTCTTCGAAAGTCAGACTTTACATTCACACCGGAGTGACTTTTATACAGTCTGAGACCCAGGAGACCTCCATTTCTGCTTATCATATCGACCCTTTCTCCACAAGAGTCATTCCACTCGCATTGGCCATTTCGAACGATATTTATAGCATGATATTTGGAATGAGTCAAATTTCTCGGAATCAGTTAATAGCATACTGCATGCATGAGTGGGCATAATAGTTGCGAAAAACAGATGGAATCCATGATCATAGGTGTTCTATAAGAACAATATTTACAGCTGTGGAGAAAATGATAGAAAAATCGTGCTTGATTAGTGGTATTGATATATTATTATACCAGGAAACTGAAATAATTTGAAACCATATTCATTGAAAGTAGAAAAACTGGTAGATCTATGTCGAAAGAGATCAATAAATATTCCTGATATAGTGAGCATGTTGTATCTGGCGTGCGTAAAGATAATTAATGTGGGTCAGGCATGTATGGCGTGCCATTAGAATCTTTTATAACTCAACTCAAGGATCGTCAAGTAGCTAAGCTTTTAAAAAAATCGTTAAATCAAGAGAAGCTCGAGAGTCTTTAAGTCCAACATTTCATCTGCCACTAAGATTTGACGATTTATGCAAGCCAAGATAGATGTTAGATGCATGATTATAGAGTTTGTTGTGCTTCGAGTTCAACATCTTTTAGCTTCTTGTGAGGTTCAAAATCGATAGATATTGTCAATTCTGTTTGTTTATATGTGTGGTAATTTTTCTTTTCACTATGAATATAATATTTTAGGTTAGATATATAGTCGATAGATCGATAGGTCGCAGAGGGCATAAGGCCCAACGTAAGAGAGGGGATGATGAGAGAAGAATGCACAGAGAGTCAGTAGTTCAGTACTGGAGTGATGGCCTGCTAACCGAGAAGTTCTTACATTGTATCGTATAATTGTTTTGTTTCATTAAATATTGTTTAAACCAAGTTGGTGTTTATTATTGACTACACCTACGTCCAGATCCAAGCCTAACCATTTTTTAATAATAGACAACATATATTTTTGTTGAAAAATGAGGAGGGAAGATTAGTTTTATACATATTTAGCTTTTCAAACTAGAAATTCAGATGCAGTAGATATCATATTTGTCACTGAATAAAATTAAAAATTCATGCAAGTTATTGAAAGTTTAATAACTGTATCCGATTAGTGACTTTCTGTTTACCAAGAAACAGATTTACTTGATTTGAAAAAATTTTCTTCCACCAGTCTGATCAAACAAATCGTTTTCTCAGTTTCTCATATTGTTATCACAGGCTTCACAGTCTTTCCCCTATTCCCCTATTTTTTCCCTTTTTAAAAAGATTTCCCCTTTTTACCCATTTTTTTTCAAGAAACTTCCCCTTTTTTCCCTTTTTTCTTGTTTTTCCCCTTAAGGAAGAATTGGATGTACAGTCCAAAAAAAAGTTAATCTGAGCTTTCATTCCCTTAGTATAGTTTTTAATAGTAAAAATTTTTTTATTGGGCGTTTTTCAGTGGAAGTGTGAACAATTTCATCTCGAATAAAATGAGTTATCAATGACTTACCAATAATTCGATCGGAGAAAAATTATGGATTTCTACAATTTGGTCCGATTTACGTCAAAAACAGCTAAAATCTGTTTATCGATTCCGAATTGTAGAAATCTATCATTTTTAACCGATTGGAACTTTTAATAGATCATTTTATTCCAGATGAAATTGTTCACACTTTGTCTAAAAAAATTTGACATAAAAGAAAGTTTGCTATGAAATACGAAGGAAATGAACGCTTGGACTAACTTTTTTCCGATTATGTGTGGCCAAATATTAAATACGGACTGAATTAATAAATCTCAATAAAATTCAATATTTTTAGATGTTTTAAGCACATTTTAAGATTTCAATATTTTAAGTTGCGTTCAAAATTCAACAATTAAGAAAAATAATATGGACAATTTCAAATCTGAAAGTATTTAAGCCTGGATGGAAAAATTCCATAGAATTTATGTAGAATGCATTCTATAGAATCCTTACAAGAATTCTACTCAAATTCAAATTCTTGTGAGGATTCTATAGAAATTGTACTAGAATTCTTGTTAGGATTTTATAGAAATTTGAGTAGAATTCTTCTAAGGTTTCTTATACAGTGCATTCTACATAAACTCTATAGCATTTTAATGCAAAACGAGGATAATTTCTAAATTAAAATATGAAAAGCATTTAAAATAAATACTTTCAAAATTGAAGACAAAAAGTAAAGAGGTTTTATTTTTAAATCGTTAAACTTTAAAAAAAAATTCTACCAAGCATTCTAAATTGAAATTTTTTTATTTTTTTAGATTTGATGTAAAATTAATAAATTTTAAACTCTGAGCATTGAAGAACACCTAGAGCATTTTGATACCTAATTTTGAATTTTAAATGCTTCGAATTGCACAATATAAAATTAAAAGCCTTCTATATTGTATAATATTTAAAATGCAATGCAATTAAACTTTAAATGCTTCGAATTGAAAATTTTTTATTTCAAACTCTTCAAAATTTAAATTCTCCATTTTTTGAATGATTCTACTTTGATATCTCTGAAGCCTTACGTTTAAAATATAAAAATGTGACAATATTTGTACTTGCAATAAATATGAAAAAATTACAAATAAGCAGAAGTAACTAAAGTGGAAAAAATTCTTCAAAGAACTCTAAAGATTGACTATGTATTTTCAAAAAGTGACTAAAAGTAGAGAAAGAGACTTGCTCTGTGGCAGGATTGAAATATTGAAATGAGCATTGAAAACTGAATATTTTTTAATTTGCCACTAAATAATTAATAGACTTATCTAAATAAAATTTTAAAATTCAAATATCCTTCGAAATTGAACCGCCGCGCCGTAGAAGGGGGTATAAAATTTCTTGGTCCGAGCGCAATGGCCGCTTTTGACAATTTTTTTGAACGTTGAATTTTGGAAATTTACTTGGAACACTTCAATTTCAATTTCAATTTCAATTTATTGAATCCCAACAGCAAATGCCAATTACAGGGTTCACTCTTGCTAATAC
>JBAGKK010028471.1:0-11084 GCA_037177015.1 Euceroptres primus
AGACCAGTCAATATTAGCAAGGCCTATGTACAACGCGGAAAAGTTAGCTTTCTTAAAATTAAGCCTAGGGTATGGCGACTCAGGGACAGCGCTAGCAGGTCCTGAACAGTACCTAGATTTAAGAGTAGTAACAAGTGATAAAGCGGGATGATAAACATATATGATAAACAAGGTCATCCCTAAAAACATCTACAGCGTTACCGTAAAAAATATTATGATCCGGGATGGTAGGTTTCAACCAAGATTCAGTAACAATAATAAGGACGTAGTTTTTAATATCGGGGAAATTGTGAACTACACTTAGAACTACACGCGTAATTCTGGTAAAATACAGACAATTCTACTTGATTTAAGTGTTGCACTGTGGCAGGTTGGCGTTTATACGGAAAGGAGTAACCTTGATGACCGTAGGAATACCTCGGCGATTCTGGATGCGAAGATTCTTTTCTCCGGTACTGATTCTGGCATCCAGCTCTTTCTTGGCCCGCCTGTAGTCTTCTTGTAGTAATTGTGTCCGGTCGATTGAGATTATGTGATTTCCGACTTAGGAAAGTCCCTGTGGCGGTCAGTAGGAATCTCCGTCGTCTACTGCGCAGTCGCTTGGTTAGTCCCAGTTAGTCTCAGTCACAAGAAGTCTTTTTCTTCAGCCGGCCGGCTGGGAAGTCACAAGAAATCTGATTAGTCGGAGGGCGGTCTCTACGTAATCGCCATTATTCCGGTGGCAATAATTTTTTATCAGACTTCCTGATTTCTCAGTGACCAGCCCCTCGCATTCTCATCACTTGAGAAGGTATTACTCGAGGGGCTGGTCACTGAGATTCCATGTGATTTCCGATTTAGGGAAGTCCCTGTGGCGGTCAGTAGGAATCTCCGTTGTCTACTGCGTAGTCGCTTGGTTAGTCCCAGTTAGTCTCAGTCACAAAAAGTCTTTCTTCAGCCGGCGATATGCCTGTCGGGAATATTCGTAACTCAGTCGGGAACACTCGGGAGTCTCATGGGAAGTCACAAGAAATCTGGTTAGTCGGAGGGCCGTCTCTACGTAGTTGTCGTTATTCCGGTGGCAATCATTATTAATCAGATTTTCTGATTTCTCAGTAACCAGCCCCTCGGTATTACTTTTTAAAAAAATAGTTGTAATATAAAGTCATTAATATGCAACATATTTATTTATTGTAATAACATTCACACAGAAAAAAAGTTTAGTTTTTGTTACAGCTTCATTTTGTTGCACCTTAAATTAAGCCCATTTTTTGGTTTAAGGCTGGATTTACACCCGCTTTTTGCTTATTCTACATTATAATTACCGTAGAATGGGGCTATTAAGTACAATTTTTACGTATTTTTGAGGTTTTTTAAACTTTACGCTCAAGAAAAAAAATTTTTTAGCTTTTTTATTTTTACGGACAGTTCAAGGACTCAATTGTGGAGAGAAATCAATCATTTTTAGATATTTAAATCATTTTCTACTTACTAATTATCATTGTTGAAAAGTTGTATCTTTTTGTACCGCCGAACTATTGTTGTTTTCCATGTTTGAAATTATTAAAACAGTGTTTTAATATTTAATTTCTATTTAGAATTATTTAACTATTCGAGAATACGTTCTGATGATAAAGAATGAAGAAAAACACGGACAACCAAGAATTATTTATTACTTTTAAATTATTGAACTGATACAAAGTTTGGAGGTCTAATCAATTTTTAAAAATGCTTGTTCAGAGGTCGCATGAAATTTTCACACTCATCCCCAGTAAAGTAGAAATCCTTCTGAATTTTATATGCAAAGAGATTATTATTATGATTCTCATTATCATATTAAAAACCATACTTAAAGTGAGTTGGACCTAATAGCCCCACAATGCGCTATTCGCGCATGGTGGGGCTATTATGGGGCTATTGTGAAATCATTACATTATATGTAAAGATTTCTTCTAATTTTTTCAATAACATTACCATTTTTCATTGTGTGGACTGTGTATACATATTGCAGAGGGGCCCTCAATATGTTACAAAGCGATAGAGAATGGTCTATAATAAATCATGAGATATTATTTTAAGAGCAGGTACCAGACTGTCACGTGACCAATTATTAAAAACGAACTTACTTATAAACTTATAGTTCGAATAGATTTTCCATACCAGACAGCCATAAAGGAAATAACGACGAATGGCTGTCTGGTATGGAAAATCCATTTGAATTATTAGTTTATGCGAAAATTCGCTTTAAAGAATTTGTGACCTCGCACTCTTTTACCTGCCCTTGACATTATTTTGATCTGAAGTGGATCCTTTATTCTATTGTAATCTTTTGTTTTATTTTATTCTTTTTCTGTTTCATATTTTGCCGCAGATTAAAATGATACCCAGAAATATCTCTTTTCTCTCTAAAAGTGACAATTTCACTTCCCTACTTGCTAGTATTGCAAAATGTAAAGATAAAGAAAAAAAGTAATAGTAGAAAGTCTCTTTTATCAGTTGGGTGCTAACGAGAAAACGTTTCATATCTCCTCTCACATTTATACATTTCAACAAGTCTGATCTTTTCCCTTCTGTTCGCAGCAGGGCGGCCTTATCGCGGTTCCTTATATTTATGAGATTCCACATCATATTTAATTGTCTCACTCAGTGATGATGAAACCAAGAAGATTTTTTCACTTAAATATTCTGTTCACAAGAAACGAAAAATTGAGTTTCCTTTTTGATAAGATTTTATCGTTTTATCAAGGAAAGAAGCATTTTTTCGAATTTATTCGATATTGACGATGTTGACGATATCTGAGGACTTTCCATAAAAGATATAGACATTACTTATGGCGTATAGACTGCGGCGCTTAGCGGCGGTGATTTTCTTGCTAAAAGTGTCTGCGACAACGTGCGCGCGCGACGGCAGATTAAAAAGTTCAGGAATGTCGTCCGATTCAGGAGGACTCTTGAGACAAGGAGCAAACATACAGTTGTCGCGACGAAGGATACAGCGAAGTGGAATTACAATGGCACTGAGGCAATCTACACCGCTCGCTTGTCACTCGCCTCAACCAGAAACTGGTCTCTAGGGTTCTTTTTTCCGCATAGAATTCTCGCGTACGTACGTCTCGTACACACGATGTACAGTGTAACATCCTAAGGGCCGGACCCAATCACGTTCTGAAGGGTCTAGAAATGTAAAATTGCCTCGAGAAATGTCTGTATTATGCAGCACATCCCCTTTTCCTTTATCACTTTTATTTTCCCACTTATAAAGAATGTCAAAAAATGTTTAGAAGAAACTTAAGAGTTATTTCCTTAACCATAAGCGGTGATAAAATATGAAAAAAAAACTCAGCAAATGTTCTGACAATTATGTTCTTCTGAGCGCGGTTACATTTTGTCAACAAATTCTGAATAAGTTGGATTTATTTTTAGAGGAAAATCAAAGATCTTATTTTTACAGATTTAAATTTTTTGAAAGTTTTGATAACCACTAATTCAAAAAATTTTAATCTGGAAACAATAATCAAGATATATAACAAAATACTCTTCTATAATTGCTTCTCTGATAAAATAACATTTTTTTATTTTCCTGCAAAAAAACCTTGAGTAAATCGAATTTTGTGATAAATGAAACAGACTTTGTCCTTCTGAAAAAATTTTGAAAAGGAATCAAAATAAATTAATGTCTTAAAATAGACATTAACAAGGGACTATTGGTGAGCAAATTATGTAATATTTTTATACAATTTTAAAAACGAATTTAAATTATGTTCTACTTATGTAGCTCCTTAGTGTATTCTTGATATAATTTTAGAAAAGAATCTAGTGTTGTAAAGTTTCATGAAGAAAATTATCGATTATTTTACAATTATGCAATTATTTTTCAAAAATTAAGAAATTACAAAAAAGATGGCTTATAATTGCAAAACATGCATTTTGTCAAATTTTGATTGAAGTTTGATTTATTTTTACAGGAAAATCAAATATGTTATTTTGTGAGCGAAACAATTACACAGGCACACAAAAAAAAAGTGTGCGGAGCCAAGAAAGCGACCTATATAGCATTATAGTATTGATCTAGCATAGTCAAAAACTGCATTGATTGGAGTTTTCTGCTTACCAGTTTTTTTTATTCGAGTTTGAATTTTTAGTTTAGGTCAAATTATCCTAAGTAGGCCACCATAAATCGAAAGTCATTTTTTTCGATGTAAAATGAATTTTTTAATAGCCCTTATGTTCGAAAAGATTTCCCCAGGTTTTGGTCTCAACCAAATTTTTGTTCAAAAGTTATTAACAATGAAAATTTAATGTTACAACATGATCAACATTTTTCTCGTGAACGGCTAAACGGATTTTGACGATTCTTACGTTGAAATTTTTGTTTAAAAACGTACATTCCAGAAATATTTCTTATAATATAAAAACATTGAATTTGTTTAAAAAATATCAATTGTTTAAAGCAAATTGAACATTTTTTCTTTCAAAAGAAAATTTTTTTGCAAGTTATTCTACATTTTTTCAGGAGAGAAATGCGAAAAGAAAAATGTAGAATAAGGTGCAAAAAAATTGTCTTTTGAAAGAAAAAAGATTCAATTAGCTTTAAACAATTGATATTTTTTAAACAAATTCAATGTTTTTATATTCGGAAGAAAGATTTCTGGAATGTACGTTTTAAAGAAAATTTCAACGTAAGAATCGTCAAAATCCGTTTAGCCGATCACGAGAAAAATGTTGGTCACGTTGTAACTTTAAATTTTCATTGTAATTAACATAAGGGCTATTAAAAAATTCATTTTACAGAGAACAAAAATGACTTTCGATTTATAGTAGCCTACTTGAGATAATTTGACCTAAACTAAAAATTCAATCTCGAATAAAAAAAAAACTGGTAAACAGAAAATTCCAATCAATGCAGATTTTTACTATGCTAGTTCAATACTACAATGCTATATAGGTCGCTTTTTTGGCTCCTCACACTTTTTTTTTGTGTGCTTGTGTTACAAAAGGGTATTTTTTACATGTTTCCGTTATTTTTTACAGCTTTAAATTTAAAAATTTTTTTATAACAACTACTAAATCTGTAAAAAGTAACCAGTAATCTTCTATGATGGCTTCTCTGACAAAGTAACATTTTTGATTTTTTGTGACAAAATAAAACTATGTTCTTCTGACAAAATTTTAAAAAGTAATCAAAATAAAATAATGTTATCCTAAAGACATTAACAAGAGAAGAATTCTCCTTAACTATTGCTAAGGAAAATATATTCTTTCTGATCCAATTTTGAAAACGAATTAAAATACAAATATATATGTATGTTCCCCTTATGTAGCTCGTTGGTCCTTTTTTTATATAATTTTGAAAAGCAATGAAATTAAAAATTTAATGAAAAATAATTATCGATTGAAATTTTTCCAGAACCCTTGTGAAATTATTAATTGAAAATTTTAAAGTAATTGTATTTCCCAATTTACCCATCAACCTCATTTTATCCTATTTCAATTTTTAGTTTACCGCAACGATATAATTTTTTTACATCTTTAAATTTTCCAAGACATTTCGCTAATTTCAAAACTTTTTAATCTCCCATATTTCTATTTTGAAATCTACTGATATTAATGATTCAAAATTAACAATTTATTAGTGAAAAATTTGAAAAGTGGTGAATGAAAAAATTGAAATGTTGAGAAATTATAAAAGTTGGAATGTGAAAAATCAGATGATTTGAATCGTTCTAAATTAGAAGATGATAAGGACATTTTCTGAACTACGAAATTTTGAAATGTGACATTGGAAATAAAGAATGTTTGGGATTATTAACTTTGCAGTAAAA
This sequence comes from Euceroptres primus, assembly GCA_037177015.1. Taxonomy (NCBI): domain Eukaryota; kingdom Metazoa; phylum Arthropoda; class Insecta; order Hymenoptera; family Figitidae; genus Euceroptres; species Euceroptres primus. The sequence continues at coordinate 5,802 of JBAGKK010028471.1, forward strand.
ATAATTAAATTTTTAACCTTCCAAGTTCCTAAATTTCAACTTCTTACTTTTAAAATCAAATTAAAAAGTTAGAAAATTAGTAAATTGAACATTTGAGTTGAATTGGAGTTTATTAAAAATATTATTATTACAAATGAAAAGTTGTACCTTTGATAATTTATAAAATTTTCGAAATTGGAATGTGAAAAATTGGAGAATACTTTAAAATAATAAATAAATAAATAAAAATAAAAATAATAATTTGTGGATCTCTAAATTTCGAAAATTTGAAAATGTTCAATTTTAGAAATTCAAAATTGGAAGATTTTGTTAAGCGAAAACTGTAAAAAAAAAATAAACCAGAAAATTGGATAAATAAAGGAGATTTGAAAGTTTGACAATTACAATACCTAATAAAAACTGGAAGCTGAAATAATCAGAAATATTTGAAAATTCAATTGATGTTGTAACTAGAAAATAATTCATTTATACTTTAACATTTTACAATATTGATATTCATAACATTTACAATATTGAAATTTTTCGTCACGACAATTTTCACAATTATTTTATTAAAATTTGCAGAATTTTAAAAATAAAAACGAATAATTCCACTGAAAGTAGAAAGGTTAATAAGGCCAGCTTTTGAGCCCATGGAAATAGTTTCTTTTTAGGCAGTGTCTAGTATTACGGAAATTTTCGTAAGGCTAGCACACAACATAGTATTGGCTGAGGCAATTGTTATGGAATTTTCCGTAAGAATAGCCTGTCGCCCCTTTGTGTTGTATGCTATTCGTACTGAAAATTCCGTAACAATATCCTCGGCCTTCTTTTTGAGGTTAATATAAATTAAAGTACATACATTTTAACTCTACAGTCGCAATTTTTCTACTTCTTAACTACTCCTAGAAAAAAATAAAATTTCATTAAAGTAATCTATTAAATTTGTCATAAAGTGCCCTATCAGATAATATGGACAATAATTTGTCAAAAAACGTCGAAATGCAATTAATTGTTGTAGACTTACTTTGCTTCGATAAGAGAAACAATATATAACACTGGTTTACAGCCATTTTGTACATTCGATGCCACTATGTTTTTCTTATGCATTTTGGCTCGCTGTACTCGAAAATCGCATTAAAAGTTTTTTTATGGATAGGTTTTCGAGATATGATTTTTTGGAATTTGTTTTCGATGGTAGCTTTAACTATTTGGGCCATATCTCGAGTTAGAAGCGACCAATCTGGTTGCAAAAGGTATCAAATTGAACATTATCAAATTGCAAACAAATATTACTACTCTGTCACCTGATCACTTAGGTAGTTTAAGTGCAATGAACCGAAATATTTTTAAAAAATCGTTTATTTCGGCAAAGATGAAAATACAAATTTACTCATTCGCCAAGGAAAAATAGAAATTGTGGAAATATGCCCAGTTTCGAATTATCTACGTGGAGTTCGCACTTTTACGCAGAAAACGAGGTATTTATGAAAAAAATCTATGAAGAAGTAACAAAGTTATGATCGTTTATGTACAAGTACCAAAATCCAACTTTTTCTTCATTTTTGGACTTTTCCCTTATTCATAACGTATATCGTTGTTCAATGCAATAAACTTACAATTCAATTTGAGAAGAGAGTATTTGTCATGGATCTATTAATCACTGAGATTTTTTTTTGGTTTAAATTTTGAATTTGACAGTGTGATGTCGCTGTTGTCAATATTTCATTTTCTTAGGTTGGCAACACTGCGATTGTTGCAAGGAGCATGAAATTTCACATATGTCTGTTATTGTGTCCTGTCAAATTATTTGATTCACTTCTTTGATTGAAATATTCCATATAATCAGTAAGAGAAAACTAGATTTCGAGCGTAAACAACCCAGACGATTTCTGTTATGTGTGCGGTGATTATGTCGTCAAGAAAAATCAACGTAAATTTACCACTTGCATTCATGAGCACTATCTTCAATACTTCAAAATAGCAGCTGAAAATCTTGATAAAAAAATATTAAAATTTGAAAAAAAATTAAAATTATTTAAATTTAAAAAAATTATCAAATTATTAAAATTATTAAAATGATTTTTAATAGATCCATATTCTATCAAAATATTACAATAAAAATGAACGAAATCAATCAAACTGAAGCATAAGTTATGAATAAGGTAGAAGGCTAAGAATGAAGAAAAAGTTGAATTTTTGTACTTATACATAAATGATCATAACTTTGGTATTTATCTATAGATTTTTTCCGTCAATACCTCGTTTTCTTCGTAAAAGTGCGAGCTCCACGTAGGCAATTCAAAACTGGGCATATTTCGACGGTTTCTATTTTTCCATGGCAAAAGAAAAGATTTTGTATTTTTATTTTCGTCAAAGAAAAAAGATTTCTTTTTCAAGATTTCGGTTTATTGCACTTGAATTACCTAAATGATCAAGAAAAAAGGCAGTAATATTTGTTTGCAATTCGATAATGTTTAATTTAATACCTTTTGCAACCAAATTGGTAGTTTCTAACTCGAGATATGGCCCAAAAGTAAGGCTACCATTGAAAAAAAGAAACATTTTTTCAAAAATTCATATCTCGAAAACCTATCCATAAAAAAATTTTTAATTCTATTTTCTAGTTCAGCGAGCCAAAATGCATAAGAAAAATATAGCGGCACTAAATGTACAAAAAATTTTTTTAAATTTGTGAACCAGAGTAATCAAGATTTTGTAAAAGTTATTGTTTAAAAGCAAATTAACAAGAGCACTAATTTTTATCTTGACCCAAGAACCGGCCTTATTTATTCTCTCTATAAGTCTAAAATACATCAAAGCATCAAAATATAAACAAATACTTAATTGGTGATCATATTCCCCTTTTTAATTTTTTAATTTTTTAATTTTTAGATTTTATTTTATTAGGGAAGTAATTTATTGTCAAAGGGTATTTTTTACATGTCTACAGTTTCGAAATTTTAAGTTACAAGTTTCATAATTTTCAATTACAAGTATCGTAAAATTACCAAAATGTAACTGAATTTTCAATTACTTCTAACTAAATTTTCCTAAATTTTTCTAAAATTTACCAAATCTTAACTGAAATTTGCCAAACTATAAAACTAACATTTCAGAAACGGTAACTGCATAAAACTTGAGTCTCATGTTTCTGAAAATTGCCATGGAAATTTCTAACAGTGTATATTATTTCTGTAAAATTTTGAAAACGAATAAAAATTATGTTCTGTTTATGTAGCGCCTTCTTGTTTTCTTGAAATGATAAAATCATTTTTTTTTAAATACGTTCATCGTATGAAAATAGATTCCATAATAAGTAATTTTTGTTTTATGTATGAACATAGAACAAAGTTTCCAGCATAAGAGGTTTTTGTGGTAGATCCAACGTTATCTCGGTCGATGCTTCAATTATGCAATTATTTTTAAGAAATTAAGAAATTACAAAAGAGATACCTCACAGTAGTGAAACATGCGATTTCAATTTTTCCTTTTTTTCTGTTTTCAGGGGGCATTATGCAGACTGAGGAAGTCGCGCCCCGTGCTCAATCAACGGGGCTAGACGGATCCCTGACGGATACTTTGCCTTTTCAACATCCTCTGCATCATACACTCCCAGCTCTTATACACATGGCTGTTAAACAGGAACCTCAGGAAGAGGAAGAACGGGGACGTGAATCCAATAATTTAGGGTGAGAAACTTCAAAAACGATAAATATTATTCACACTGAAATTCATCATCAATACCAATTTATAAAATCCTCTAGAAATATTCTCCTCGGCACGAAAGTTAAGATGATTTTCGCCTTAATGGGTATACAAATCGTCGACAATAAATCCATCTGGAATCGTTAATTTCCTCGATAATTTAGGCTCAGTTGTTTTACATGAATCATGACAGGTCTTCAAGGTCGTTTATCATCCGCAGGAATATTGACTGTGATCCTTGAAATTAAGTTTGTTTTGCCTCGAAGCTAAAGTACTTATTTCTGTTTATAAGTTTAAATCTACAGCAGATCTGTTTATTATTTGTGTTGGTCCTTAGTTATTATGAATTCCTTACATTAATCATAAAGGCTTTCAGTATCCAGGTAGTTCATTAGAGTTCGCCGAGGAATGAATAACTCTTGATTCACGATACTCAATATTAAAAAAGCAGTCGGTAGGAAGAAGAAGAGGAAAAAGAAGACCCATTCGTTGACTCATTGCGAGACCGCGTGTCCTCGGATTTTTACCAAGTTGAAAATTCCTTCATCATTCGTAAACTTCGTGGAGAATATTAATTCTGAAATCTGTTCTTTTTTTATGGGGATTCATTTTTGTGCTTGGAATGTGTATTGATAAAGAAGATAGAAAAAGTTTAATATAAATATGTGTTCACTCAGAAAAAATTTTTTCGAATAAAACACACTGTTTATTTGAATAGACAAAAATATTTGGTTATTTCAAACAAATTTTGGTTCATTCAAATAAACATTTATTTGAATTGAATAAACGTTTTATTTTGAGCCAAACAAAACTTTGGTTAACCATATAGCAATGCATTTATTTGGTTGATTCAACTAAACTTCGGTTAAATCAAAATAAATTATTTTTAATATATATTCTAGTAATTTTTATTATTAGCGCTCCTAGAATTTCCAAATTATTTTTTATAAGTAACAGACCGCACAGTGTAAAATGCTCTCAAAAAAAGGAAATAAGGTGATTTTTCACATATATAGGTGAATAAATTATAGTAAATTAATTATATCCGCGTAAGGCAAAAAGAATTAATTCTTTTATCAGAAATGTTACATTAGAGTTTATTTAGCTCTATATTAAATGTTCCATTCAGTTCAACAATTTTATAAAAATGTCAAACAAATTCTATGAAAGGATGTTCATAGTACCTAGAAAGAAGAACAATTTATCTTAATGACATTTTTCAATAAAATGAAAATTATCAGATTTATAGCATTTTGAAAATTCAAAAAATCAAAAAAAAATAAAGATTTTAAGCCAAACAACGCAGGATATAAAAAAAAGTCTAGAGAAGAAAAATATTTTTTTTAAAAGCTCTACAACATTGGCATCACAACTTTTTGAAATTTGTTAAAAAATTGAAAATTCAAATTTTCCCGCCAAAAACGTGAGATATGAAAAAATATTCAATAGCAAAATTATTGGTCCTAAATAGATCTACAAATTTTCTGTTAACCATTTTCTGATAGGATAAGCAGTTTTCTTTTAATCTTAAAAATTTTGTTAAAAAATTAAAAAATTCAATTTCCCCGCCAAAAAACATGAGAAATTCTTACAAAA
>JBAGKK010028490.1:0-11083 GCA_037177015.1 Euceroptres primus
ATTTGAAACTCAATAGAGGAAATTATTTTTCATTCATCTCCATTCAAGTTAATAGCGGTTGTCTCCTGTTCAAGGAGCAATTTACATCCATATCTTTCACGTTTGAACTCACCTTTGGGAAGAAATTTGGGTGACTAAAGAAGGTGTAGCATTTCTAGGATTAAGTAGTCTCAGGGAGTGGAAATCATGAGGATTTGAAATAATTTCGGACCTACTACAATAACTTCCTTCAAGGTACGAAATTATCGCCTGCGTTTAGGGTTTCAACTCCTTACCTGCCTCACCCATAAATAGTCCGTTTGGAACGTTGAGCAGATACCACGCCCTATTTCAACTCACTCCTGGATTCGTACCGGGTCCCTGTATTCGGGTTGCAAGGGAGTAGGTGAATTTCTACTCTCCCATCCCACCTCCAAGAGATGTGCGGTTAACGCTCCTGCATTACTTACCTGCGTATTTTCACAGTCCTTGCCCCTCCCTCCTTTCCCCTATCAAAAGTCCTTTCCACTCTTCGTACGTTCCTTGAGGCAAAGACGCATAGTGGAGAAAAGCACCTTTTTTTTAGAAATGACCGCAAGTCTTGCAGGTATAACGAGTGACTGCGAATATTTCACTCTGTGATACAATTTCCTTAAGATTTTCAAATTTATTAAAATAGGTCATAAATCAATGTAATGACTAACTGAAAATAATGCCTAGTAGGTTAGAGTAAGAAATAAAATTTTTATAATGTTATAAGCAAACTATTGAACAAAAGGAATTTTTTGTGATTTAAAATCCATTCAGTGTGAAATTAGGTTAGATTTTTTGTATTTTAAATCCATAGATTTCGTATGAAATATGACAGATAACTATGTGCACTTACAATTAGTTAAGAATAGCTGCTGTTTACCAATTATTTAAACAATTTTTATAAACAAATGCACACTTTAACCATTTCTTCATGAATAGGCTTAATTTTTTTGCGGAATCAACTTGAAATGTTTTGCCAAAGACTCCTTGCTGACATATTTTTCATAATTACAATAACTGCTAATTATATAAACAATTTTTATAAACAAATGCACATTTTGACAATTTTTTAATGAATATGCCTAATTTTTTTGCGAAATGAACTAGAAATGTCTTTACAGGGACTCCTTGCTATCATATTTTTCACAATTTTTATAAACAAATGCACATTTTCACAATTGTTTCATGAACAGGCTTCATTTTTTTTATGGAATCAACTCGAAAAGTCTTGTCAAAAACTCCTTTCAAGTTGAGAGAAGCTATTAATTCTTTTTGAGGATGAACAAAAACTCCATTTCAAGTTGAGAGAAGCTATTAATTCTTTAAACAAAAATTAAGCCTATTCATGAAAAAATGGCGAAAATTTACGTTTGATTATAAAAATTATTTATATAATTAACAGTTTTTGTCACTATGAAAAATATGACAGCAAGGAGTCTTTGTTAAGTCATTTCGAGTTGATTCCGCAAAAAAATGAAACCTATTCATGAAACAATTGTGAAAATTTGCAGTTGTTTATAAAAATTGTTTATGTAATTAACAATTATTGTCATTATGAAAAATATGATAGCAAGGAGTCCCTAGAAAGACATTTCTAGTTCATTCCGCAAAAAATTAGGCCTATTCATGAAAAAATGGTCAAAATGTGCATTTGCTTATAAAAATTGTTTATATAATTAACAGTTTTTGTTACAATGAAAAATATGATAGCAGTCAAATTAGGATTTCTGCTGTAACAAATTAGAATCAAGCTGATTTTTGTCTTAAAATGTTTGAATGGACGTCCTTTTGAAGCCTTGAAAATTTCGAGGCTGAATTCTTAAACAAAGCTTTGTTATTAACAAAAAGCGTTAAATTGCAACATTTTCTTAACACGTTTGCTTGGATTGTTATTTTCGATTATGAGATAGGTAAAATGTGTATAGGACTTAATTAACATTGTGCGTTCAGAAAAATATTATTCAAACAAATTTTATAATCAATTTCACAGAACTACGCTAAATTGTAATAGAAGTTTTTTTTTAAATTTGGAAAATATCGATTTTTCATAAGCAATATGAAAAATTTTGTTGACATCTTAAACATACAGTACCGGCCAGAATTGTCAGTCCACTAAAGAAAATCGTATTGAAAACATGCCTCTCCTCTTCTTTCTTGGGTATTTCAGCGTGAAATTAGGTTAGAAAGATTTTTTTTAAAATCGTTAGAAAGCTTATTAAATTTCGTGGAAGCATGTGACATGCTTCCACATTATTCAAGATAATTCAAGGACCCGATAATATTTTATTGTCTTCTCAGTCGCATTTTAAAAAGGAGATTTTAAACTTTACTTCAGCAGAGTTTCAATTTTTTCCATTCACTACCCTGAAACATGCAGTCAGTGGAAGTTGAGAATCGAAAATTGTTTAAAAACGAAAAAAAGGTCTGTCTTTCTCACATGCTTTCGCAGTCCCTATTTATCAAAAGTACTTTGAGTAGGGATCAATCGACGCGAAATTTAATAAGCTTTTTTAATACGATTTTTTTTAGTGGACTGACAATTCTGACCGGTACTGTACTTTTTCCTGAAGATGCCACAATCTGTTAGATATTTCAGCAAAATTGAACTCAACAGATTTTTTTTACAAAATATGAATATTAAAAAAAAACTGCCCCTCCCCCACCCATCTGTCATTTTTGGATTCTGAAATCTCAAAAAAAATGTTTTTTAATACTTTCAACTATCCAATAGCAAAAACCCGATCGCGATTTTTTTTTGCAATAATGAAAATTTATCATCGCTTTGTCTTCCCTGAAAAACACACAATGTTAATTAACAAATTCATATCTCGTAAATTATTTGTCGTAGGATATTCGCTAAGAGCTCATTTTAAAGATTAGTTTATGCTCTAAAAAAAAGTTCTATACACTTTTTACCTATTTCTTAATCGAAAGTAACCATTTAAGAAAACGTGTTGAGAAAATGTTGCGATTACACGTTTTTTGTTAATTACAAAAAATTTATTAAGAATTCAGCCTGGAACTTTACAGGGCTTCAAAAGAAAGTTCATCCAAACATTTTAAGGCAAAGTTCTCCGTGTTGCTAATTTCTTTTAGCAAATGGCCTTTTTGCAGCTAATTTGACTGTACTAGTCTCTGGAAAGACATTTCTAGTTGAAGGGTGGCACGACATAAGGGAATAACCCACATTTTTTCTAAAATGAGATTATTGGCTCACCAAATCAGATAAATTCTAATATACATTGTGACAAAAGAAATTTTTTACAATTTCATTTTTCAATTTTTTTTGTAATTTTGTAATTGTTTGTATTTTAAAAATTTTTTAAGACATTTTGTCTCAAGTTTTTTCAAGTCTTTGCAACATTTTTTAACTTTTTGCAACTCCATAGCTCCAAATCTACTTTGCTTCTGCTTTTTTGAATTGAAAATAAGGCCACAAAATAGGCCACAATAAACAGTGTGGCCTAAAATTGAGAAAATGTGCACCTGGACCAAAAAAAAATTTCCTTTCCATTTTTTCAGAATTCAATTACTTTTTTCAATAAAACTTTTCATGCCTTAATTCAGTACTACAGTACCTCGGTAGCACGTTTTTATTTATTTTTTTTTAAATTGAAAATTGTATTTTTAATCAACGTCCAAAGTTGAAAAAACGCGCATCTGGTACGAAAAGAAAAATTCACCATCCATTTTCTCGGTACTTAATGACATTTTCCAATCAAACTTTTTTTGTATCGATTTGTCGGAACCTAATAAGATTATCCAATGAAACTTTTCACCCTTCAATTCAGTATTGATGTACCTCGAAAGAGGATGTTTGCTTTTTTAAATTCAAAATTAAATTAAATTATCAGTTGATTACGTTGAAAAACCCTAGTTTTTACCTTTCAAAATAGCCGAAAAATGCATTTGTTAATTAATTTTGCTCAAAAAATTATCAATTGTTATCGACCGATAGCACAGAGCCAGTACTAAATAACAGTCTGCTGAAACCCTGAAGAAACGCAATTTTTTTCTTAAAAAATGCCTAAGATGATAAAAATTTGTTTAACCAATTTTTGTTAACACTGAAAATTGTTAATTGTCATATAAGTTACCTAAAAGTTTAGAAACTAGTTATTAACACTTCATTACGTTGAAAAAACCGAGTTTTCACCTCTAAAAATAGCCAGACAGTGCATTTGTTAATTAAATTTGTTTAAACAATCATTAGTTGTTACGGGATGAATAAATCTGATAATTTTTTGACATTTTCGTATAATTTTTGGGCGATTCAATAGAAAAAAACTTGATTTATTTCAACATTACTACCTGCTATGTATAATTGTTTATAAAACTTGTTTATAAAATAACATTTTATTTATGAGTTTTGTTATTATTTATTTTTTATGTATTATTTTTATTTTTTTTATTTTCATGAATTTAATTAAAAAATGGTTTTTGTCTATAAATTGTTCAAATTTAGTGCAAATCAATTCACGAATCACTGCCAGTCCCCATAAATCCATTTTCACTCACTTTAGTTGCTTCATTGATTCTAGGTATTTTGGATTAAGTCCAAGTATTTTTCGAAAACCGGTACTCTTCTAAAAAAAATTTTTTTTCATATTTGTTACTAAATAAAAAAATTTTTTTTTCAAAAGCGGCTGCGACCGATTTATGTGGAATTTCATTAGCTTTAATTTAAAAAAAAATTTAAATCGGTTCACAAACCGCTTCTGAATATCAATTTGTTCAGAGACATTTTTTTGCCCCACTGTGGCATCGTTGATGACAAATGTCTCTGGATCTGAGCTACTCGTCATTGAAACTATCTATTTAGGATGTAAAATTATTTGGGAATTCAAGACTCTTTAATGGAGATTAGGAAGATTTGGGGAAAGTAGGATAAGAAGGAACTTGAGTTTTATTTTTGATAGTTTGTATTATTAGTAGAAGGTATAATGAAGAATAGAATAAAGCAGTGGAATAAAAAGAAGTAGAAGACGAAGGTTGACAAGAATTTCTAGGCAAAGAAGAAACAGGAGAAAAAGTTTCTGAAAATAAGAACAATATTTTGCACTTGAATTAAGCAGTAGAATAAAAGGAAGAAGACGATGGCTGACAGGAATTTCTAGCATGTCATTTGGAAGGTAATTATCATCATTCAGATTTTGAGTAGAAATAAGTTTCAGGACTTCAAGATTACAGGAAACTTCAAAGAACAGTACTAAACTTCACTAGGCCTAAAAAAACCTCAAGGAATTTCAAGAAATTCTTTTTTTTTTTTTGAATTGCAATGAGACATCATGGCAACTTCAGTGGACATCAGAAACTTCGTGTTCTCTATAGATTTTCATGTTCTTCAATGACTTCAACAGACTTCATAATTTTTTATTTTTTCATAATTTACTTCAAAATTTTTCAAATGAGCTTTTTTAACTTTGTAGGGAATTTAAAGGTATTGTAAAAAATGCCATGAAACTTCAATGCAATTGATTGGATTTGCAAAAATTTTATCAAACTTCAAGAGACTTTATTGGACTGAAAAATCATTTAAGGAATTTCGTGGAATTGCTTTAAGATTGTTATGATACTTTAATAGATTTCATCGAAGTTTAAAAGATTGATTTAAAAAAAAATTAAATCCAGAAAATAAATCAGACTTTTATGAATTTTTTGGCACAAAAGATCCTCATTGGACTTTAAGGAATCTGGGGAGACTTTATGGGATATTTAAAAAATTTAAATTACTTATATTTTATTTATTTAGTAATTATTATTTGTTTATTATATTATATGTATATTAATATTATTATTAATTATTTAAATTACTTATATGGAACTTCACAGAACTTCAGTTTAAAAACGTAAACACTCAAAACTTTTTTGGATTTTAAAAGATCTCAGCAGAAAAATTTTTTTGAACTCATGGTATTTCAAATTCTTCGAAAGACCTCATTGCGTTTGAAATGCTATGATTTGGAACTTGATTTCTAAAGATTTCAAAGAACTTCAGTGGAACTTCATTGAATATTATTAATCCATCAAAATATGTATAAGTTTTCAATTTTTTAGTTTTTCTGAGAATAGGCGAGAATATAATAAAATTGTTGTCAATTTTAATTTTTAAAACTTCAGGGCTTATATCTACTTATATGGGATTTGAATTCCTTCCACTGATTAAATCTACATGTGTGTGTTGTAAAAAGAAAATTCAATCAGATTGACTGGAGGTTGACCTAAAATATACATGCAATCTCAGTAAGTGAGGTGAATCATGTTAAACTGATGTATTCTGGGGTGTGGATTTAAGTATTGGTATCAATAATACAATCGATTAAGTAAATAAGAGTTGAGGAAACTTAAATGAAGGTAGAATATGGTTTTCAGTTTTAAAACTATTTATTTATCTTTCTCTTGTTTCATAACCTTTTCTGAATCATTGAAGAAGGGAAGAATCGTTTATAATTATTTTTTTCTTCTACTTTCTTCTCTTTTATATTTTTAGTTTTCAATATTTTGTATCGACGTTATAATTTTCCATGTTTACACATAATCTTTAACTCCCGATTCTTCTACAACCTTTGACCCTTATTCTTTTTACAACCTTTCTTTTTTTTCATTCATTTTTATCCTTTTTTTCATAACCTTTATTTCATATTCCTGGATCAATTTTTTCCTCTCTTTTCAAGATAATCTTTCCCTTATTATTTCGTCCATTTTTAATCTTTCTTTCTAATAATCATCATTTTCTGTTCCTTACACAATCTTTTTTATTTTTCTTTACCTTTCTATTTACCGCCATCTTCAATTTTTCTTCTTTTTCTTCTTTACTTCCATTACAATCCAATTTTCACCTACAATTCGTAAAATTTTCCTCCTATTTCTATCATCCTTCTCTCCCTTTCACAACAAATCTGTGCTTTTCTCATTTACTTCCATCCCTTCTTTTAAAAATTTAACAGTATTTTCCATGCATAATATTTACCTCCTTTTCTTTTGCCTTTGGCCTTTTTTCCAACCTCCAACTCCTATTTTCTTCCTCCTTTATGTTCTTTTTCTTTCATTTTCCTTCTTTTCTAACACATCCTTTCTTCCTTTTTTCCACTACCTATATTTTTTTCACCACCTCTTTCCTTCTTCCTAGTTAAAATAATTATTTTTCCCTACCTCTATCTTCAATTTTCCTCCTTTGCTCTTTTTTTCCACAATATTTTCACACCACAGTGTTTCTTTGATCCTCCGAGCTAATATTTTTCTTCCCTACCTTCTATTTTCATTTTCCTCTCATTTCCTTCTTTTTTTATCACAAATTTTGCTCCTTTTTCTTTCACAATATTTTCACACTTGTTTTTCTTTGATCCTCACAGCTCAAATTTTTCTTCACCCCTATCTTCTATTTTCTTCCCTTTTCCTCCTGCAATTGCATAATTTTTCCTCCTTTTTCTTCCATAATGTTCCACCTTTTCTTCTGCTGTCTCTTCTTTTCCTCCTTTTCATTTCTCTCCTATTTCTATCATCCTTCCCTTTCCCTTCTCTTTTTTCTCATTTAACTCCATCTTTTTCTTTTATAGGCTTAACTGTATTTTTCGAGCATAATATTTTTCTCCTGTTCTTTTACTTTTTTCCAACCTCCAACTCCTACTTTCTTCCTTCTTTATCTTCTTTTTGATTCATTTTTCTCCTTCTTCAACATATCCTTTCTTTCTTTTTTTCACTACCTATATTTTTTTCACTATACGGTGAAAAAGATATATCTCTTTCATTTGATCTTCCTGGTAAAAATTATTTTTTTCCCAATCTTCATTTCAATTTCCCTCCTTTTGAATCACTATCTTTGCTCTTTTTTCTTCCATAATATTGTCACACCACAGTTTTTCTTTGATCCTCCGAGCTAAAATTTGTCTTACCTACGTTTTTCCTCTTACCTTTTATTTTTCTCCTCCTTTCATTTCCCTCCTTTTCGTTCGACAATATTTTCACATCAGTTTTTCTTCGATCTTCGATAAGAATTTTTCTTCTCCCGTAACTTCTATTTTGCTCCCTTTTCCTCCTTCAATTGCACAATCTTTCTTCCTTTTTCCCCACAATGATTCACCTTTCCTTCTCTTTTCTCTTCCTTTCCTTTTATTTCCCTCTTTTTCTATCATAACTTTTGCTGCTTTTTCTACCGCAATATTTTCATACCAGTTTTTCCTTGATCCTCCAAGCTAAAATTTTCCTTCTTCCTTACCTTCTATTTTCCTCTTTCTTTTTCCACAATATTTCACCCGTACTTCTCTTTTCCTTCTTTTCCTTTCATTTTCCTCCTTTTTTCTCCCACAAGATTTTTTCTTCATCAACTTTTTTCCTTGAACCTCGCAACTAAAATTCCTTTTTTTTCCTCCGCCCACGACATCAGCATCCGAAGAATTGAAGGGTGAGAATTGAAGGACAATAGATAGAGATGGGAAGCGTGGTGTTAAATATGCATGCCGAGTGAAGCGGGCAACAATAGGGAGGCGGTGCGGCCCACAACCCTCAACGTTGATCGCGATCTGGGCGCAAAACACAACCCGCTATTGGTACCCATGGCACTTTCACATCCCATGATATCCACCCACACGACTTGCACCCAATCCCACTCAGCAACATTACGCTCCTGACTATATAATTGGATACCAAACCAAATCAGCTATTCGAAACCTCCTACAAGGATAGAGTGAACGTAAAGGAAGATTATATAATGCATAATGATCCTTGTAGCTCGATCCTCTTAGTGGTTACCAGTCTAGATTCTAGGGGAAGGATGATATGAAAATTTCCTGGATCCGGTTACAATGACTCGGGACGGGAAAGAAAGCTCGGGTTTAAGGGGATCCACTTGAATCCTTGCAGATCCCTTCTATTGTCCTTCCTGCATTCACATCAGTCCTCCGAGAAATATATACGTGTATTCATGTAAATCCCATAAACAGGTCCTACGTGGATCGAGATCGTCTTAATAATGTCTTCAGAACCATAACCAGGATTTTTTGTGAAAGATTTTCTTCGCTACATATAAAAGGGAAAGGAAAAAATAATTGTTACCAAGAAGAGAGCATGTCTTTTTATTCTTTTGTCCGCGAAAGAAATTATAATAGTATATTGAGAATACGTTTTCTTGCAAAGATATGATATAAGCTTCATGTATGATCACTCTGTAAAAAAATATCTATAAAAAACAAGGTATTTTGCCAGTTTCTTTAATTACCACTATCTGCAAAATTATTTCACATTTTCAGGGGTGTAGCGAGCGTATTGAGTTTTGGGGGGTGAATATTGTCATAAATGCCGACTCAATAAGTGGAATTTTCCGACTAGTTACCATTTTCTACCGACTAGCCGACTTTATAGTCGAATTACCCGAAAATCCCGAAAATGCCGACTCGGCACGACCATTTGGGGGGGGGTGTCAAACCGCTCACCCCACCCCTCGCTACGTCACTTCACATTTTTTAAGTGTCTAGGGCTCATTTTAAAGGGGAAATCCTGCACTTTCTACTGAAATCATCTATAGATTTGTTGGTACACTTTTATAGATTTGGCAAAGGGTTAAACGTGATAAAAAATAACCTGAAAATTTTGAAGAATGGTTTCTGTCGCAATAAATGTTAATAAAATTTAATATCTGGTGATTCTATAATTTTTCCAGAATTTATTATCAAGTAACTTAAGCTTTGATTTTTTAAAATAATTTTGAATAATGAAACCGTTCTTCAAAGTTTTCAGATTATTTTTGTCACGTTTAACCCTTTGCCAAATCTATTAAAGTGCACCAATAAATCTGTAGATGATTTCAATACAAAGTGCAGGATTTCGCCTTAAAAAATGAGCCCTAGAAACTTAAAAAATGTGCAATAATTTCGGAGATATTCGTAATTTAAGAAATTGGCAAAAAACGTTGTTTTTTATAGATATTTTCTTATGGAATGATCCAAAACAATTCAAATAGGGGTCATTCGTCGCAGATAAAAATACGTTTTAAAGAAATATCGTTAATAATTTTTAAGAAGTTGTATTTAAGATATCACATTCGTTTGAAATTTTTGAAAAATATCAATATACCCAAACTTTTTGGCGGAAGTGTAGATTTATTAGTTTTCTTTTGTTTTTCTTTTATTAGGAATTATATTGTCGTTTGAAGAAGATTTGTGTCTGTTTAGTCCAGGAAGCACGACGTAAAAAAGCATGATTTTCCCGAATAATTCCCTGACTGCCAAATGGGTTTTCTTTTAAAAGAATTTTCAAAATTTACGTTTGCGTGGACAGACCATTTCCATTGCGTTGTACTAAAAAAATTTCAATTAAAGAAGAAATTGTAAGAAATTAATTAAAAAATCAATTAAAAAAGAAATTTTAAGAAAAAAAATCTGCCCGGTCCCCTTCGGAGGCGCGTGCACATTCTCATCGCGCGCTCCGCGCGCGGCACGCTTCGCTCGCAAGTTTGAGCGCGCCTAGGGCGCGCGGAGTGGCCGTCGCGCTTGCGCTCCGTTATCGTTTAAGTTTATTCCTCATGATTTACTTTTACCCGATATTGATGCTTCCATATATTCTTTATTATTTTCCGCAATTTCAGCTTGATACTTGAATTTTTCTCTGATTAAAATAAGTTAGGGTGCCCGAAGGGCTCGCGATTATGCTTGCGACCGTTTTTATGATTCCTTACAAATTAAATCATGTTTAATTTTCTCAAAGCGCTCAGGACTTTTAAAGAGAGCGTTAACTTTGTTTTTGATTTTAAGTTCAGATGGCAATCAACTTACTTAAGATTCTATCCACCTTAAGGAACACATTCTCATGACGATTCTCGCGCTTCGCGCTCGCTCTTTTGCATGGATTTCTAAAACTGTCTAATCAATTACGTAATCACAGTAATTTATTTTTTTCCAGTATTTGCTCAAGTACACACCCGTACAGAAATTATTTGATCTAGCCCTTTGACGTAAAAAGCTAAACCAGACCCAGACCTAGTCAGATAAATTAAAAATCTGGAAGATGGAGCTGCATTATTCCATCTCTTAGATCGAGCCCAGCCCGAATTATCCCGATGATTTGCGCTTTCACACAC
>JBAGKK010028501.1:0-11083 GCA_037177015.1 Euceroptres primus
AATTAAAAGTACTAATATATATTAGTACTTTTAATTAGTTATTATCTACTGGAGAGTAGTCTCCGCTATAAATATTACACTATTTTTATTTTACTATATTATTATTTATGCACTACTGCATAATTCATTGATTAGAATCTCCAAAATTAATAAAAAAAATTTTTTTTAACAAATCTAACTATATTTTTACCATTATAACTTTAACAAATTAATTCTAGCTCCGTTTCTCCAATTATAACCTTCAAATTCTTCCACTACAACTTTAAATGTCTGAATAAACGGAATAAACTTTTAAAGCTCATAAAACTTAAACTAACCTTATAATTTAAATAAATTTTATATTTTGTTTTTTAGAATTATACCATCATCTTTTCGTTTTACAAATTTTTGCGCCGAGGCCCCAAAGCGAGGTCTCATAAAGTCTCAAGCCTATTTCACATGTGCAATCGCGGTACAACGCCCAACTGTCATTTGCTGAGAATTTTTGTATAGGAAGAAAAAATGCATGGTTGTTGAAATGTCCCAGACTCGATTCTTGAACAGTCAAATGTTTTTTATGTTTCTTCGAGATGTCTTGATTTTGACAACATGAAGTAGGGTGAAAATGTTTAGGTAACCATGGTAACATATAGATTAGTGCCATTTAATAATTTTTTTCAAGATTCTTGATAAAGACAAGACAACATCGAGACAAGATCTTGAAAGACGAGATCTCGCTTGAATGCATCAGTAATCGTTACCGCCAACTAAAGATAACGCCACAGTAAATTCTAAGGTATAGTTTTGATCTCCGATTGGATCAATTAAAGCTGCAGCGCTTTAATCTCTCGGTTCTTAAAAAAATCCACATTCGATCAATTTCAATTGACAGTTGACACGAACCAACGTGAAGTTGTGCATTGAAGGATTTTTTTCATCTCACATTAATTTCGAAATAATCGGCAATACTTTTTTAATACCTTATAATTTACTGTGGCTTAAAAGCTGCGAAAAATCGTGGAAACATATTTTTATAGAAAAGGATTCTTCGTATTCTGATTCAAAAACTAAAAATGTTAATTTTTGTAATACGTGGATTTTTAGAATAGACTAACCACAGCGTCAAAGCAACTGCTCTAATCAGAACCACACGTCGATACATGAATTGGTCTAGGAAGGAGAACCAATTACCTTCCATTAAATGTCATGCGTGCCTGGTCTAGACATGTGGCTTAAGCCACACCGCACAGGGATTATATGTGGATATAATTCATATACAACGCCTCAATATAATATTGACAAAGGAATCAATTGTCAAATTCGACGTTTATTCAGAGTTGTGAAAAGGACTGTTTTCAACTCTAATGCTAAACTGAATCCCGCGTCTGGAACAGGTGTTCCAGTATCGATTAAGGAGAATCAATATTACGTCAGGAACTCCAAAAGAGCCTTCCAACATCTTGAAGATTTCCTGAAAGTTATGTACCTTCTAGAAGCGTTTTAAAATCTCATTTCGAAAGGAACTCGGCTTAATGGAATAATAGTAAAATGATTTTTTATCTCAAAAGAACCAGTAGAATCCATGAAAATAAGTTTATGAAAACTTATACTCGAATATGATCAGATTTCAAAAGAAATTATTTTTAAAGGTTTGACTAATTCTAACAATCAAATTGACAAGATATTAAACTGAAGGGTAGAGCGGTAAAAGGGCTCCAGTTCCAATCCTAAAAATTGAACTTTCAATTTAAAAAAACAATTTTGTTAGGATACTTAAATTTTTTCAGGTTTTAGCTAATAATATATTTTTTAAATTATCACATAAGCTAAGTCTACAAGAAATTCAGCTTTTTTCAAAAAGTGTTTCTAGGTATCTACAGATTTAATTGAGTATAGCACTGCCATCCTGATGAAGAAACTGTACAGCTGGATTTGAAGTGAACCGAGATATTCAATGAAATGTGTTTACATACCTACCTTTTAACGTATGAGAGTTTTTGAAAAGAAAAGTACCGTTCTTGTGTAAATCTCACACGTTCTATTCATTAAAACAAAAAAATAGTTAATTTCAATTATTTGGATGGAGTTCAACCTTCAACTCTTCAAAAGAGCCTAAACCTCTCTTTTTTCTTCTGAAATCATTTCAGTGATGCCTCACGATTGTTTTGAAACAAGAAAAGAGAAAGAAAAGAGGAAAAAAATTGTTTGATAAACATTGTTGAATAAACCTAATTTCTATTTTTTATTTTCAGACTATTATGTATATTTTCGTAAAAATAACTCCAAAGCAGTACTTTTATAAATTTAACTCTGTAATTTGAAATAGAAAAAAGTATTTAAACGTTAAATATCTTTGAGCGCCCGGGACTTATTACAATTTTGGAAAAAGTGTGAAAAATTGCAGTTTTTCTCAGTTTTTAAAATATTTCTTTACTTTCGAACATGTTACTTTAATTCATCTTAACCAAACTTGAAATGCATTAAATTCCCTGTAAAAATTAAAAAAAATTTTTTATCTAATATAGTTTAGGAGATAGAGCCTTTGGAATTTATATTTTTCTAAAAAATTTGCCAAACAAAATTTAGTTTTAGTTTTTGTGAAATAGTATATTTTCTGCGAACTATAGACAAGAATAGTCAGAATCTTAGTTAAGGCAGACTCATTAAAAAGGATATCTAAAAAAAAATAAAATGTTATATCTCTCATACGTCCGAAATTATAGCTTGTTGAAAAATACCTACTTTCATGAAAGTTCGTTCATTTCTATTGCAATTTGCGTTAAAAGTTTTTCCGATAATAATAAAAGTACATAAAACAACATACAAATCTGAAAAACTTTAATAATATTTAAATATATCCATAAAAATCGAGGGCTGATGCCCTCGATATATTTCAGGAATTATTAAAGCTTTTAAGATTTCTATATTCTCTGATGTACTTTTATTATTATAACAACAAACGTTAACGCTAATTGCAGTAGAAACGCGTATTTCAAAAAAAAAAATTCTTTTTAACAAACTTTCGTAAAAGTGGTTATTTTTCAACACGTTATAGCTTCGGACGTGTGAGAGATTTTTTCGTGTGAGAGATTTCGGACGTGTGATTTTATTTTTTTTCGATTTCCGTTTTTGTAGGTCTGCTTTAACTAATATTGTGACTATTTTGGTCCATAGTGCACAGGAAATATGCCGTTTCACAAGAACTAAAACTAAATTTTTTTTTACAAATTTTTCAGAAAAATAATTCCCAAGGCTGTATCTCCTAAACTATATGAGATAAAAATTTCTTCTACTTTTATTTTTACGAGGAGTTTAATGCACTTCAATTTTTGTTCAGATGAATTTGAAATGGCATGCTCTGAAATGAAGAAATATTTGAAAAACTGATAAAAACTGAAATTTTTCACACGTTTTCCAAAATTTGAATGGGTCCCGGATGTCCAAAGATGTTTAATGTTTAGATACTTTTTTTCGATGTCAAACTCTAGAGATTAAGGTACAGCTTTGGAGTTATTTTTACAAAAATATACATATTCTGAAAATCAAAAAAAAAGTTAAGTTTATTCAACAATCCCTCCGACTTTCCTGATGGAAACTTGACAAGTACAATTTTCCGACAATTAATAAATAATAAAATTATTATGAAATTAATAATTAATAATTAAATTACAATTAATTATTAAGTTAGTACCGTAAATTAGTGATATATTCAGCAAAGTCCGGCAGAATTAAAATTTTAAAAAAGGCGCGCGAGGAGACATTTTAAATTTCAAATGTTTAAAATATTACTTGTAATTGTTTACAACTTTGTCCGAAGAGTATTTTTAAATTGTATGAAATTTAAAAATACTAAGACCTATCGTTTACATTGTTATTTTTTTAATTGAAAAAATCTTAACTCAATGAATAGCTTTACAAAATAACAAGTAATAAATTTACTTCTTGTATTTTTACAACAATTTATAATTATAAATTTTGTCTCCTCTTTATTTACGACAAAGTCATTCCAGAGAATATTTCAAAACCTTGTAAAATTTTTTCAGAAGTTAAAAATGAAAATCTTAGGAATTATTTTAAAAAATAAACATTTTTCTAATATCAATAAACGGTTACGATGGTCTCTAAAGGTTAATAATGTATTATTTATATTTGTGTAATTATTCATAGTAATTATTAATTATTATATTATTAATCAAATATAATTAATTTTGCTTCACAGATAAAAAAATGTAGACGTGCTTTTTTACAAGGATCGGCGGTTCAAAGCTCAAAGTTCAAGATTCGTATAGATATGCTACACTTTTGTGCAGATGTATTGTTTCTTCATCAGGAATTCTCGAAAACCACTGTAGATATGCTAATCGAGACCTAATTATCACGAGTTTTCATTACAATTTTTAATAAGTTTAATCATAGTTAAATTCGTTTTTTCATAACGAATCCAACCATGTCTAGCCTCGATTAAGTTCAACCCAAAAATGCTTGCACATTTAGTTTCTCGTTTGTACATGTTTCAGGGATGCCCCTTGGTTATTTTAAGCCAAAAAGAAAAAAGTCGTACGACGCGTTTTTTAAAAAAGATGTTCTCATTTTTAAGAATGAAAAATCTCATTTTTCTCGAAAACAACGCAAAATATGAATAGTAGTTCATAGTTCAAATTTGTTTCCCTTCCTAAAATCTATAAACCTATACCCTTATCCGATTTTTATCTTGTGTATTTTAACAAATTTTTCAAAAAAAAAAGGAAAAATCGAAAAAATTGATTAAAATAGCATTTAGTTTACCAAACTTTGGCATTTTAGTTTTAAAAACGTTTGTTTTTACTTTAGTAGTAACAACTGTTAGGAATTTCCATGGCAATTTTCAGAGTCAGGAAACTAAGGCTTTATGCAAATACCGCTTCTGAAATTTTAGTTTCAGTTTGGTAAATTCCATTTACAATTTGGTAAATTTAAGATACATTTAGGAAAATTCAGTTACTGTAACTGAAATATAAGACAAATTCATGAAAATTTAGTAACATTTTGGTAATTTTTAGACACGGTTTTTGGAAAGTATCTTAAATTTTTAAAAAATTTCTGTAACCTTTGTAACCAAAAAATTCCGGAAATTTAAGAACATTTCTAACAGTGAATGTGAAGAACATGTCATGTGATATTATTAAGTTTCCTAAGCTTCAAAGTAAAGAAAAATTGGTTTTTATCTCTAAAATTGAAGAAATATGGTTTTCAACGATTAAAAATCTCATTTTTCTCCAAAACGAAGCAAAATAGTAATAGTAGTTCATAGTTCGAAATTGTTCTCCGTCCTAAAATCTATAAATTTATACCCTCTCCATGAGGTTAATATTGTGTATTTTAACAAATTTTTCCAGAAAAAATATAAAAAATCGATAAAAGCGACTAAAATAGAATTGACTTTAACGAACTTCAACATTTGATTTCTAAAAGTTTGCTTTTAGGTCAGCAATAATGTGAAAAACATGTTTGCTCTTTGCCATTACAAAAGTCTTCATGTCTAATAATATATTTAAGATATTCAAAATAAAATATTAAGGTTCGTTAAACTAAATGCTTCTTTAGTTCATTTTTATCGATTTTTTCTATTTTTTTAAAAAATTGATTGAAATATACAAGATAAACATCTGGTAAGGTTATAATTTTATAGATTTCAAGAAGGGGAACAAGTTTGAACTATTAACTGCTATTCATATTTTGTGTCGTTTTCGAGAAAAATAAGATTTTCAATCGCTAAAAATGATATTTTTTCAATTTCGGAGATAAAAATTTATTTTTCTTCACTTTGAAGCTCAGAAACCTTAATAATGTCATGAAGCGTGTTTTGCACATTGTTTCTGAACTAAAAACAAACGATTTTAAAAATAAAATTTTGAAGTTCGTTAAGCTTAATGCTACTTTAGACGCTTTTATAGATTTTTTATTTTCCGTTTTTTGGAAAACTTTTATTAAAATACACAAGATATACGTCTGGTATAGGTGCAATTTCGTATATTTCCGGAAGGGCAACAGTTTTAAACTATGGCCTACTATTTATATTTTGCTTCGTTTACAAGAATAATGAGATTTTTAATCGTTAAAAATGATATTTCTTCAATTTTAGAGATAAAAAACCTATTCCTCTTTACTTTGAAGCTCAGGAAACTTAATAATCTCATATAACATTAGGGTGGGCCGAAAAAATATTTTTTTTGAATTTTGATTATGGCTGACAAAAATCTTTTTCTACATATCAAAATGAGTCTTCATGATTTTTTCAGATTTTTAAAACGATATCGTCAGTTAGCAGAAACTTTTTGAAATTTGAAGCTTTGAAAACAGGGATTTTTTCGAAATATTTCAAGGTTGGGTTACCATTTTTTCATCGAATTAGCTTTTACTGTTCGAATCCATTTATTTTGATGTAACAGACGATTTTTAAAAACTTTTAGTGCAAAAAAATTCTAGTAATGAACGTAGTTACGCAGAATATATTTTTTATTTGAAAATCGAAGTTTTAAGAAGAATCAAAAATGGTACAAAATCATTTAAAAAATTTTTTTCTGATATCCTTTTAAGGGGTCTTTTAGGACCTAAAACTACATGTAAGTTTAGAAGTGAAAGGCAAAATAACTATAATTGCGATTTTGACATATCATTAAGTAAAATAATATTTTCCTAGCTTCAAAAAATTTTGGTATCGCGAGTAATTTTGATGTTTTTATCTAGTTTTTTATGGACAAGGCCGCAAACATTTTTTTCTAATTTTGACTATGGCTAGCAAATATCTTTTTCTACATATCAAAATGAGTCCCCACAATTTTTTCATATTTTTAAAACGATATCTTCAGTTAACAGAAAATTTTTGAAGTTTGAAACTTTGAAAACAGTAATTTTTTGATACGAGTATGTTGCAAGGTCGGGTCACCATCGAATCGGTTTTTACTTCACGAATTCATTTACTTTGATGAATCGAAGGATTTTCAAAAATTTTTATTAAAAAAAAAAAGGTCTGGCGATGAATGTAGTTACGTAGAATATAAATTTTATTTCAAAATCGAAGTTTAGAAGATAATCAAAAATGGTATATAATCATAAATTTTTTTTATCCCTTTCAGGGGCAAAGTGCTGCAAAACTTGAGTAAAATTCAAATCATCTGCAAATTAATACAAAGCAACAAAGCAATAGCTCACGGCACGAACTTCTTTTTGAAGCTGGAAACATACTGTTTTACTTAATGATACGCCAAAATCGCAATTATAGTTATTTTGTCTTTTCCTTCTAATCTTATGTGTTTTTAGGTCCTAACAGACCACTCAAAAGGATATGAAAAAATTTTTATGATTTTATACCATTTTTGATTATCTTCGAAACTTCGAGTTTGAAATAAAATTTATATTCTACGAAACTGCATTCATCGCCAGAATTTTTTTTTAATAAAAATTTTCGAAAATCCTTTGTTACATCAAAGTAAATGAATTCGTGAAGTAAAAACTGATTCAATAGTAACCCGACATTGTAACATATCAAAAAAATCACTGTTTTCAAAGTTTCAAACTTCAAAAAGTTTCTGTAAACTGAAGATATCGTTTTAAAAATCTAAAAAAAATCATGGGGATTCATTTTCATATGTAGAAAAAGATTTTTCCTAGCCATTGTCAAAATTTTAAAAAATTAATTTTTGCGGCCTTGATCATAAAAAACTATATAAAAACATCAAAATTGCTCGTAACACCAAAATTTTTTGAAGCTGAGAAAATATTATTTTACTTAATGATACGCCAAAATCGCAATTAAAGTTATTTTGTCTTTTTCTTCTAAACTTACATGTATTTTTAGGTCCTAAAAGACTCCTGAAAAGGATATTAGAAAAAAAAATTTTATGATTTTGTACCAGACTTGATTCTCGTCGAAACTTCGATTTTCAAATGAAAATTATATTCTACGTAACTACATTCATCACCAAAATTTTTTTCTGCACTAAAAGTTTTTAAAAATCGTCTGTTACATCAAAATAAATTAATTCGTACAGCAAAAACTAATTCGATGCAGAAATGGCGACTCAACATTGAAATATATAAAAAAAATCATTGTTTTTAAAGTTTCAAACTTCAAAAAGTTTCTGCTAACTAAAGATATTGTTTTAATAATCTGAAAAAAATCATGAAGACTCATTTTGATATGAAAAAAAAAAGATTTTTGCTAGTCATAATGGAAATTCAAAAACAAAAATTTTGCGGCCCACCCTAATAACATATTCTTCACATTGACACTAAAGTAAAAATAAACGTTTTTAAAACTAAAATGTCAAAGTTCGTTAAACTAAATGCCACTTTAGTTCATCTTTATCGATTTTTTCTTTTTTTTAAATTGGTTGAAATATACAAGATAAACATCTGGTAAGGTTATAATTGTATAGATTTCAAGAAGGGGAACAAGTTTTAACTATCAACTGCTATTCATATTTTGCGTCGTTTTCGAGAAAAATGAGATTTTTAATTGTTCAATTGATATTTCTTCAATTTTAGAGATAAAAACCCATTTTTCTTTACTTTCAATCTTAGGAAACTTAATAATCTCATATAACATGTTCTTCACATTGCTACTAAGGTAAAAACAAACGTTTGGAAAACTAAAATGTTAAAGTTCGTTAAACTAAATGCTATTTTAGTCAATTTTTATTATTTTTTAAATTTTTTTGGAAAAATTTGTGAAAATACACAAGATAAACATCTAGTAAAGGTATAATTTTATAGATTCCAGGAAGGAAAACAATTTTCAACTATGAACTGCTATTTTGCGTATATTTTGTATATTTTGCGTATATTTTGCGTCGTTTTCGAGAAAAATGATATTTTTAATTATCAAAAGTGAAAAAACCTTTTTTCTCAAAAACACGTAGTACGATTTTTTTCTTTCTGGGCTTAAAATAACCGGGGGGCATCCCGGAAACTCGTTCAAAAGAGAAACTGGATGTACAAACACTTTTGGGTTGAATTTAATCGATGCTAGCAGTGCAACGATATAAATAACTCATTTTGGATAAAAAATGCAGTTGTACAGTTTCTTCATCAGGACGGCAGAGTAGGAGGTTAGGAATGAATTTCTAGGTAGGAATAAGTATAAGTCAGAGATACAGAGTGCGGGGGTGTACGTTTAATCAGAACAAAGTATATTAGCATGCATTCTTTGCATTCCTCGTTAACTTGGAATTTCCTTTTGTTGCGTTGCTTACACTTACGACTTAAACGTAACACGCACAGCCATAATTTTCAATGAAGCATACCAGCAAAGATCGTAAACTGGAATTAATCGAGTTAAGTACCCAGTTTTCGCGGGTACACTTCCACGCATGCTCCATGCCCTCTCACCCCTAGCCCATCGAGGACTTTGCCCCAGAGTACAATAAATTTAGTCTGTCTGATCCTCTCTCTCTCCGCCACCCAATCTCCTCTCATTCTTCTTTCTCATTCTCCCTTTTCAGCACTCCTAATCTTTCTGTCCTTCTCATCTTGAATTCGATACCCCCATAAGTGATTCGAGTGGTATACGATCCTGCAGATGGACATTTAGTTATTTATGTCAGAGTATCGAAAAAATTGTCTTTCCTGTTAAGAAATTAATAAAAATAGAGGTTTACTAATTTGACTATTTATTAACTATTTGACAGGGGAACGAGTATAGGCATATCTCAGGAACCTTTCACTATCGTGCTCCTCAAAGACACATAAGTAATTTTAATAAATATCAAATTAATTTTTGTTTCCTTTTGTTTCAATATCAAATTAATTTTTGTTTTAAAGTATGTATTATAGTGTAAACTATACTGCAAAAATGGTTTTAAATAGATTTATTTTTTAGATCAAAAGTAATTGAAGTTTGCATGTTCGATTATTAATGAAGTCAACATGTCCCGATCCACATTTTCAGGTGCTTTTTATGCTTAAACTCTATGACGAAATAAGACCAGGCTATAAAACAAAATATCTATTTCAAGTTAATTAAAGCCGAATCATGTTTATTCATGAGGATCTACATTTTGTTCAATAAGAACCAAGTTACAGGCTTCAAAACTATGTCCCTCGAATTTTTACATTTCGACCGTAACGCTTATATTTGCAGAGTTTTTGTAAAAAAAGCCAGCTCGCAAGCGATAAAAACTTATTGAAACGCAAAATTTAAGTAATAATAGAGGTTAAGGGTAAATATAAATAATTGTGCTATTTTCTTATGAGAGGACTCATAATATATAAAAAAACTTGTGTGCGTACAAAATTTAAAAACGACCGTAACACTCATGATACTCCTTGAAATAAAATCAAGAGTTTTGGAAAAGTTTATAAATACCTTCTCACGGTTGTTCTTCAGCCTGTGACTGTGCTCAACGAATAAATATTTAATCGCTAACTTGTAGCAGAAAATTATAAATGGGTACGGTCGCTCGTAATGGTTAAATTAAAAAATTAAAATTTGTTCAAATTGAAATTGCTGATTTACATGTTTCGAGTGACGTCACACAAAGAAACTGCCATATTTATGGTTACTTCAAAGATAATTTTTAGCGTCTTTTATTATATTTCTAACTAATTATTAATTGCACATCTTCACACTCATTAAATTGTTCATAATTAATTACCTAATTAAGTAATTTTCTTTCATAATTTCATTTTCATTTTCTAATTTTAAAATTTTCGTTAAGCAACCTTTAAATGTTTTCAAATACGAAGGAAATACTGACAGATCCGTTTCTTTCTTAAAATCAATTTTTTTATGCTTTAATAACGATTTTAAGACAATTGTTTTTGTCTGTCTGCAGAATATGATTTTCTAGGGCTTAAAGATAATATAGAAAAATTTCCAGTGTTGTGCTTACAGAAATTTTTTCGTTTACTTTTTTACTGAAAAGTAAAAGGTTTCTGGGATACGCCCGTATGTTTCACGAATTTTGTTACAATTCATCTGTTTTTACATAATATAGGACTTTCTTTAATTATTTATTACTAGTTACTAATACAACAGTTAATACTACTGAAGAAGAAAATTTCGATGGATGAAGGCAAATGAGTAAAAAAACTCGTATTTCTTAGTCAACGTGTGCGACGTTTC
>JBAGKK010028512.1:0-11083 GCA_037177015.1 Euceroptres primus
TAATATATATATATATATATATAATATATATATAATATATAATATAATATATATATATATTAATTTTAGATTTATGCTGCTAATGAGTAACATAAAATCATGAATAAAATTTTTACGGGCTGCGTGCAAATTATTTGGAGCAATCCTTTTATTGAAATTTTACGTATCATAAAGGTAAAACATGATACATGTGAGACTTTTAAGGTAATAAATATCATTTTATAATTAGGTAAAGAGAGTAATTTTCGTTTCTAACAGTAACTTTACACTTTTCCCACGTCTTTGCGTAACATTGTTACCTTTTTGCAACTGAAGCCAATTTTGCATTCTTATTTTAGTCAGTTATTAAAGAAGTTTAAATAAACATACACATTAAATTAAAGATTTTAATGTATACTATATTCTAGAATATTAAATTATTAATTATATTAAAGAAGTTATATTTAAAATACAATTAATATAGCTGAGAATGCACATTTAAATTTAGTTTTCAAATGTTGTAATATATGAGTCACACAATTATTTTTCTACAAGATGTATAATAGTTACGTAACATACCTGTTATTTTTCAAAATAATATGTTGTAATTAAACACTTACATTACACAACAATAATCTACAGTATTACATTTTACCCTCTAGAATTATTAGATTGTTTTTCCTTCTTGTGATAAAAAAATGTTTCATGGTAAATTAATTCCATGGTCATTAGATTTTATAATCCAATTGAATTTTATACAATATTTATTAGAATTTTGAAAATTCTTTTTATAGGAAAACTTAAACTTTCTATTAATCAATAACTTATAAAATTCCTATAAATAATTACTATTGAGAATTGATTTTTTTAAAAAGGGTTGGGGCCGGGAGGAAGGGAGGGGAGTCAAAAAATGTTATCGTGTAGAAAATCTCATACACTCTCTTCAAATTCAATAATCTGTATTATTTTACCATTGTATAAAATTTGAATAGCTTGTTTACTATTTCACAACAGGGCGAGCAACAGGGTTTCAGAAGGGCTTCTAATATTTTCTCGAAATAAACAATATTCAAAATAAATCTTCCAGTGTTTATTATCTGCAAATTTCTTTTAAAAATCATGCATAGAATACAAATACTACTTAAAATAAATTCAAATTAACATTTTTACTTTCTTACATTTTTACATATTACATTTTTATAGTACATTTTTTGACAATTATTTTTCTTTCCTCAAATTCAATCATATTTCTTCATAATACATCAATTTTAGGTTTTCTTTTTCTGATTTTTTTCACGCTCCTCCTTCTCTGTAGTCAACATTTTTGCCTTTTTCCTCCCAAGTGGCGTTTTGCTTTCAAATTTCTTAAACTTGTCAATAACTTTTGAACCAGGACCGTTATATTTCAACAATTCTTCCATAATCTCTTGTTGATTTAGAGGTTCAAATTTGAGTTTGGATCTTCTCCTTAAATTCAAGATTTTTTCAACTGATTGACGAAGAAATTCGAGTGGCAGTCCAACTGATACTTTCGCAAGACAGGATACATCAATATTTCTATCGACACCGTGATATTGCATTAACAGATTTTTGTAAAACATGAACAAACTGTTATAATCAGTCACTGGGATTATTATGAATTTGTCGTGGATTTTAACGAAAGGTTTTCCTGCACTGTATGGTTCAGTTGAGAGCGTGAGGAAGAGTATCTGTAAATTTTTATTCCGGTTAATGATATACACGTGTACGTGAGGAGCGGTAACAAGGACAGACTCGTGGGCGTTAAGAATCTGGGGACGGCACTCAGAGTGAAAATATCGTTCTTGTACTCTCTAGAATAATGGACATCGAGTTTCTTTCTTGCTTAATTTCCCTTAATCGCTTAAACAACATCACGAATATTTTTTTCAGGCAAAAGAAATTAAATAAATTTTATTTATGCATAAAAGATTGTATATAAAAAGCGAGGGGTTAACCACTAGCAATTTTTATGTACACCTTAATTCAAGAATTCAAATAATTCAAATAATTTAAAAGAATTCAAAGTGAATTCAAAATATCAGAATATAAGGTGAATATATAGGAAGACACGTATTTTAAGAAATTTTAAGAAAAAAATTTTAAGAAAAAATTTTAAGAAAAAATACATTTATGCGAAGTTATGAGTATTTGAATTTTAAGCTTCTTTTAAAAAAAAACATTTTTTTTAAAAACTTTTATAACTTTGGACTTAATTAAGATATTTGAGTATTCTTTCCTGATTATGGTGGTGTTGACTGGCCTCTTTCGAAATTCGCCAGAAAATGAAAAAAATTGAAAATTCGCAAAACGGCGACGGTTTTTCTGAAGAAATTAAAGGACTAAGGATAAAGGATAAAGGATAAAGAAATAAAAATGGGCTTTTCAATGAAATCGCCATTTCATGTTTGCAGAATTCAATTTAAAAAATAAGATCGGTTATATTGAAAAATCCGTCTTTTTAATTTTTTCAAATATTTTTTAAAAGTTTATGTTTAAATAAGGAAACCATCCAGCGATTTTTATGTTGGTCAAACCATTTTTGAGTCCCAAGAAAATTTCTGTTTTTACAAAATCACATTTTCGAATTTTTCTTACAAACGTTGCAAGATATCATAAAAAAGAAGGTCTTTGGCGTAGAACTTTTTTAAGGCATCAACCTTTTTGGTTGATATTATTTCGTAGGTGTTGTCAGTTGTGAGAAAAATTTAAAAATTCGATTTCATTAAAAAAATTCTCCTGTTTACAAATGTAGTTTAGCCCGCATGAAACTTACCTAATTTTTCATCATATGCGTACCAATTTTGCAAAAAAAATTTGGGCAAAAAAAAGGTAGGGTTTTTGAGAAAATCGTCTTTTAATTTCTTCAGAAAAATCGTCGCCATTTTTCGAAATTTCAATATTTTTTTCATTTTCTGACGGATTTCTAAAGAAGCCAATAAATCCGACATAATTAGAAAAAAAACTCAAATATGTTAATTGAGTCCAAAATTATAAAAGTTTAAAGCAAAATGTTGTGTTTTTTTAAAAAGACGCCTAAAATGCAAATACTCATAACTTCGCGAAAATGCATTTTTTTCTTAAAACGGTAAAATACGTGTCTTCTTGTTTCCTTCTAGAAACAACGTATTTCAAAGAGGACTGATTCTGCGACTTGAAGTTGCACTGACTGCCTGATTTGAAATGGATTTGGCGAACTAAACTAAAATAAGAATGCAAGATGAATTCAAAAGAATAATTCAAAAATACAAGATGAAATCAAAATAATAATTTAAAAAATTATTTAAAGAATATAAAATGAATTCAAAAGCATTCAAAGATACAAGGTTAATTTAAAAGAATAATTCAAAAAATACAAGATGAATTCAAAAGAATTCAAAGAATTCAAAATAAGAATACAATGTGAATTCAAAAGAATAATTAAAAAAATACAAAAGAAATTAAAATACACTAAACTAAAATAAAAATACAAGGTGTATTCAAAAGAATAATTTAAAAAATACAAGATGAAATCAAAGGAATAATTTAAAGAATACAAGATGAATTCAAAATAAGAATACAAGGTGAATTTAAAAGCATAATTTAAAGAATACACGATGAATTCAAATAATTCAAAGAATACAAAATGAATTCAAAAGAATTCATTTTTTTAATTGGTTAATTGAAAAGAATAGTTCAAAGAATACAAGGTGAATTTAAATTAATTCAAAGATACAAGGTTGATTCAAAAGAATAATTAAAAGAATACAAGATGAGTTCAAAGAATACAAAATGAATTCAAAAGAATTAAAAGATACAAGGCTGATTGAAAAGAATAATTCAAATAATACAAGATGAATTCAAAAGAATCCAAAGATACAAGGTTAATTGAAAAGAATAATTAAAAGAATACAAGACAAATTCAAAGAATTCAAAGAATACAAAAAATTCAAGATGAATTCAAAGAATACAAGATGAATTCAAAAGAAAAATTCCAATAATACTAGATGTGTGTAAAAGAATTCAAAGAATACAAGGTGTACTCAAAACAATTCAAAGAATACAAGATAAATTCCAAATAATTCAAAAAATATAAGGGAATTAAAAATAATATACAGTGATTTAAAAATAATTCAAAGAATTCAAGATGAATTCAAGAAATTTAAGAACAAGCGTACACCAGATTCAGTGGTGGTTAACCCCTGGATAAAAAGTCTAACTTTTAATTAATTAAATTCTATCTGGAGTGGAGTTACACAATCAATAGTTTTTAAGTTTGAAAATTAAAAAATTAATACTTCGATTAACATGGCATCTAATAAATAAAATAAGAGTTTCTTATTTTAATATCACTTAATTGTTTCATAACACCAGAAATATGTCTTGGTCTTCAAGCAAAAGGAAATTAAATCAATTTTATTTGTAAGATTTTATATATTGCTAGATAAAAATCGAACTTTACTGAGAACAAGATTTGTTTGAATCAATAAAAAATGGACCAAGCAACAAAATGTACGTGATTTAATAAAATTTTATTGGAATCAAAAATGTATTTAATTTAAATGAAATAAATCTTTATTTAAAACAAAACAAACTTTTTTGAATTTAAATGGATACAAAATTTGTTGAAATCAAAAAAAGCATTCAAACAAAGTTACTTAAATTGAATAAATCGTTGTCTTAGTGTTTGAATTAATTAAATAATCAGTGGTTTTTAAACTTGAAACTTAAGAATCTAAACTCTGAAAAATTAAATAATCCTTTGATTAATAGTATCTAATAAACCAAAATTATTGCTTTTAATTAAGACAGTATGAAACGGCTTTAAATCATTAAATTTATATCAAGTTGAAGCAAATGAAATTGCCTTCGATGACAGAAAATAATTTATTAATTAAAAAATGATGCATGTTCTCTCAGAATCGAGGAGAGAAAAATAAAAAGTAGGAAGAGAGACGGAATTAGTGTTCGTTGTAAGGCTCAGATCTGGTTGCAAATGTACATTAAGCTACACTGCACGTCTATGTAATACGAAACCTAAGGGAAGCGGTAGATGAAAAGTGAAACATGACATCCGGGATGAACTTAAGCTTCTCTCTTATATAATTATATACTCGATCTTCTGGTTTTATGACATTGTAAAGAAACATTAATTTCCTACTTAAAATAAACTCAAAAGCAAATAGAAGAGATCTTATTTAAATCTTAACTTGCACTACTAACCATCCACACCTTCTTCCGCCTTGAGTCAATTTCAAGAATAATTCACGAATAATAATTCAAAAATAATTTAAAATTCCCAAGTTCATTGAACTCCAAAAATGGCTTAACAGAATTGTACCTGATCTCCAGGTTTTATTTCTTTGACAAATTTTGGTAACAGCTTCGCAAATCTTTTAGGCTCTGTATATTTTTCTTCGGGAGGAACTTTTTTCCACCAGGGTTTTTCGCCACCATCAATAAAAATCACAGATGGAGCATAAGTTCGAGAAACTTTTCCTATAACATCCATAAGTCTCTGTTGATCCTTTTTACCAACATATTTATCGACCAAAACGTTGGGTGTTAGGTCAAAAATAAGAGCTCCTATTTCAGAAAAAATTGCATTTGCCAAAAAAGATTTTCCATATTGGGGTAAACCACAGATGCAAACAGATTTGACGAGCGGAGATACCAAATGAGCTTCTTTGGAGCCTAGAGGCAGAATACAATATTCCATGACGAGTTGTTTGATTTCTCCAAGTCGGTAGCTGTATTCACGGAATTCTTTCTGAGCCTCGTGATTCTGGTACGATAAATCACCAATCCAGTCTCGCAATTTGACTTCAGGGTTGAGTCTTAAAATCTTTGCTGAAGCAAGTTCGTTGAAGAGATCCTCGACAGGGACATCAGATAAAGGATCCTTTTTGCCTTTCTTCTTTTTTCCTTTCTTCTTAGCTTCCGAAAATGAAAATAAATTCTACTAGAACTGTTCGATTTAAATTTAGATTTTTAATTCTTATTTGGAGTAAGATTCTTAAAATTTTCTTGAAAATACAATAAACTGAACAAACCTTTTTTAGCCTTGGGTATATCCAATTTCTCCTTTTCTCCAGCATGATCTTTTTTTACAGCTTGAACCAATTTATCCAATTCGAGTCGCATGAGCTCGTCAACAAGTTCTCGCATTTCTAGTTGTAATTCATAGCATAATTCGTTTGTTATCAGATCCACGTATTCTTTTTGATGAGGATTTCCGGATTCGTCTCGAAGACTCCAGTTCTTGATAAAGTCATCGATAGCGTCGTGCAAACATGGTAGTGTCTTGGATTCCGGCATTTGCCAACCCTTTTCCTTCTCCTTTGCGGCAAGTTCCTTTCCCATTGCCTTACCGGTCTTCTTTTTCTCAGCCATGTCCTGTTTCTCTTTATCTTTGCCCTTTTGAGGTGCTTTCTTTTTTTCCCACTTTTCTAGCAGGTACTCTTGGGGGGTGCGAGTCTGACCTGTCGTCACCAAAATTGAACCACCTGCATCAGCTGCTGGATATACATCAAAATAACCCAATTCGTTGTACCAGACAATAAACCATTCTCGAATTTCGTCGGTGATATCTTCCATTAATCCTGGTCCCCGAATTTGCCAAAGCTTTTGAATAAAGTTAGGCATAAATAAAGTTAAGCATAAATAAAGTTAGGCATAAATAAAGTTAGGCATAAATAAAGTTAGGAATTTAAATAAAATTAGTAACTATTCATTAACCTTGTGATTTTTATAATCATCAGGCCTGCCAGCAACGTCCGAGATTGAAAAAAGTGGAAAAACGACCAAAAAATTTTCGTTTATTTTTTTTTTAAGTTCAGGAAGTGATCAAAAACAATTTAGACATTTTATTACGTCAGAGATCACAGCGGTTCCGAAGTTCAATTTTAGGGAAAATAGGTGATTTCTTTTTCGAAAAGGGGACTTTTTTAAAAAGTGAAAAATTTTCGCTTTCAAAAATACCAAAGATGTAAGTAAATTTTAATAAATGCAAGATTTTTATAAGAAAACTCAAATTTTATTAACAAATCCCATCGTTAGGTTTTAAACTTCATTGTCGTTTAATAAGAAGGACGAACTATCAATTATGAAATTGACGAATTTTTAACTTTTCAAAAAATTTAATTTCCGCAATAAGTCTGCTGAAATTCTACAGAATCTTAAAAAAATCCTTAAAAATCTTAGATTCATAACTAGAATCTAAGAAATACTCCACAAACTACACTTTCAAAATCTTTGGAGCTCTCTAGAATTTTATAAAATCCTTCATGAAATCTTCTCTAACTTTCGACAACATTTTAGAATCTTCTAGAATACCTATTTTAAATTTTCCAAATAGGTACTTGCAGATTCGTAAAATCATCTGAAATGCGTCAAAATCCTTTAGAATCTTTGAGGTTTTATTTCAATTTTTCCAAATCTTCCAGAGGCTTCCGAATTCTTCAAGTCTTCTAAAATCCTCAAGCATTTTCTAAGACCTTTTAAAATCTTCTAAGATCTTTCGAACTTATAAAGATATCCAGAAGTTTTCAGAGTCTATAGAATTTTAGAAAGATTCTGACAGTCCAGAAGAATTCTTCAAGATTATGGAACTTTTTTGCAAATTTTAGAGGGTTCTAAATAATTCTGCAGAATACTGGAAAGTGTGAAATTCAGAATATTCTTGAGAATTCTAGAAGATTCGGAAACACTCTAACATACTTTGTGGAATAGTAAAGAATTTTAGGACTTTAAAATATATTAAAATTTTAATATTCTTTAAAATCTCGTAAGATTATTATAGTAGAACCCAAAAAACTATAAAACATTATGGAAGAAGCCAGAAAAATCTAGAAGATTGCAGATGATTCTGGAACAGTCTCATATATTTTGAAGATTTTTAAAGATTGGAGAAAATTTCGAGAGTTTTTGTAGATTTTAGAGGATTCTTAAAGACTCTGGAAACCTCTAGAAGATTCTAGAAGGTTATGGAAGAGTTCAGAATATTTGAGATTCTGGAACGGTTTTTAATATTTCAAAAAATTTAAATAGATGTTGAATTTTTTTGAACATTAAGAAAACTCTGAGAAACGAAGATTATGGATCAATCTGAAATTCTAGAGAATTCTAACAGGTTCAAAATCTTTTTTGAAAATTATGGAAGATTTGAGAAGAATTTGGAGGATCTTAAAAGAATCTGGAGGATTCTGGAAGACTATGGGAGAATGTAGAATTTTAACAGATTTCGAAAAAGTTTTGAAGATTTTGTAGGATTTTACGAGTCCTTTGCAGATTTTTCAAACGGACTAAAATTTTGTAAAAAGTGGAAAAAGTGACTAAATTTAAAAAAAAACTATTATAAATGATCTTTTTCTAAACTCGCTGACAGGTCTGTAATATATCAAATGATTTCTTTTCATGAAAATTTCCATCTCTAATAATATGAAGGAAAAAATTACAAGAGTAGACAAAAATTATTTTAACTTTCCATAAAAAGAAAAACTTTTAAAAATTATTTGCATTTTTTTCTAGTTTTTGAAACAACTTTACTTTGGCTTTAATTTTTTAAAAAGTGAAAAATTTTTGCTTTTAATAATACCAAAGATGTAAGTAAATGTAGGAAAAAGATGTAAAAATTCTTTGCATTTTTGTTCTAGTTTTTGAAACAACTTTACTTTGGCTTTTTCGGAAATTTTAGTCCTTTCCATTTGTTTAAGAGCAAATGGTTGTAGAGCGAGTCTCCGCTGAAAGTTTTTTTCCTCTCGATCAAAGACGTCGTGAGGTTTCCAACTTGGTATTGTCATGCCCAGCAGCTCCTCAACTCGATTCATCTTTTTCTGAAGAGACTTGCGGGCAAGGTAACGTCTCCAAGCCTTCTGAATGGTTATCGCTGCACTCATTTTTCTGCTTTCGCTTTCCATTTTAGGTTCTATCTCTCCCATTCTCAGCTTATACTCGTAATTGAACTGCCGCTCAGCTTGAAAAGAAACAAATAATTTTTTAATGCCTTAAACAGCAAGTTGAATCTTGTTTCTTATCGAGAAATTGATCAATAAAGAAAATTGTCTAATTAGCAAGTTAAGATATTTATAATTAAATCTATCAATGAACAATTCAATATGTGTCACATTATCATAATATTGACATGCACTTATTAATAATGGAGAATGTAAGAATTTCAGATAATATTTTCATTGATACTTGTGTGCAATTTGCATGACAGTTTGAAATCACACCCACTTCTTATTCCTTTATTAATAGTATTTAATTGCCACCTGCGTCTACTTTCTAAAATTATATTTACGAGAATATGAGAAAAGAAAATACGATTTTAGTTTTTTTGAATTTCAAGGTAGTTTTGTGAATTGCAGATGAAAGTTGGAATAGTCAGTCAAAACGAAAGTGGAATTTAAAGATTTGCATATGAGGAATTTTAATGCAAACTCTGATTCTTTTTGCTGTACGTCCCAATTAAATTTCTTCTTACTTCTTGTATCTGAACACTTTCTTTTAAAAAAGAGTCATCTAAAAAGTTCGGATAAGATAAAAATACAGATGCGAACGAAAAAACTACAAAGTCAAATAAAAAATTACTTTTTTGGACAGAATGCAAACTCCATTCATCGTCCCTGAATGAGTAGCCAGGCGGGGAGAGAAAATAAAAAAGGAGAGCCAAAAACAGGAATATGAGATCCGGTTTAAGTCCCGAGTCCGATCTCTGATGCGATATCGGTTCCAGATTCGATTCTGCGCCTACGCAGATAACGGTGATGAAGGGGACAGAGGACAAGACTTTTTTTCTCATATGTTAGTCTCAACAGGGACATCGCAGTGAATGGAGATGAGATGGTGTGTGAGACTACAATATACTTATAATACCCACAAACTCTTCCCACAATTACGTCACGCTTTAGCACTATGGATGAACATGAAGTTAATATCTAGCCGAACATTGCGATTGAGATTTCAGCTTGAGAAATACTTGGACAAGGATATATTGTATCTTGAATCCATTCAATCGAATGGTTTAATTCCCCCGATATTCTAATCGATTGCCTATTGCGAAAAGACTTGTTCAAGTTCAATAAAGATGCAAATGGAAATCTATTTTGAGACAGAAGAAGCGAGCTAACTTGTTCATCAATATTTCTAATTTTAAAATATAAATTAAAACTGAAAAAATTTTTATTTTCTTACCGCGTTTTGCTATACATCGAACAGATCTTGCTCGCTCATGTTTCTGTATCAAGAGGATTGCATCTCTAAACTCTTTTTGCTGGTCGTCACGACGCAGCCTCGCCTCTCTTTCTTCTGGTGATTCTCCATATGGTACCAATTGTGGTTTTGAGAATTGCTTACTTCTTTCCAATTTTTTTCCTGATTTCGATTGCTGAACATCTATTGTACTGATTATTCGTGAAAACTGTTCATTTGGGAGTACAGTTGCATCTTCATATTTGTCTTCTGCTCACATGAAACAAATAAAACAATAATTTTAATATTCACTTAGTTTTTCGATTTTTTATAAGTTAAGTTTTTAAATCGAGTTTTTCGATTAAATATAAGTTACAAAAATGTATACATTATTAGGAAATTTGTGAAAGTAATTCAGAACTCTTTTACTGTTGTATGTATCTTTCATGTATGTTTTTTTCATTCTTTAAATTAATGGATATTCTAAAGATCCATTGATTATGAAGAGTGGAAAATTTCCATTGATTATAAAGAAAAATTCATTATGATGATGCGAAATTAAAATCAGAATAAACGAATCGTGAATTCCAAATAACAGTAAGCGATCAAAACCTGATAACGATGATTGCCAAAAAGTTGACCATTTCAAGTTCTAGACATTTTCCACATTTCTTTTGATTAATAAATTTTCCGCAAAAACATTTTCAGGTTGTTTCAAAACCAGAAAAAAGTGCAAAGCATTTTGAAAAGTTTATCTGTTTATAGAAAGTTAAATTAATTTTGGTTTTCTGCTGAAATTTTTGATTGTAAAAGGAATTTCATAATTTCTTTCATAAATAAATCACAAAAACAATTCTCAAGGAGATGGATCCAGAATTTGCTTTTTCCTTTCTTCGACCGTTATTAATATCCAATA
>JBAGKK010028523.1:0-11083 GCA_037177015.1 Euceroptres primus
AACACTTTCCAATATGGCGGCTGAAGCCGTACACGTATGGTTGGGGACTTTTTACAGTATCTTTGTAAAGCCATCCCTAACGTACCTATGAAGAAAAATGCTACTCTTCCGATTTTTTTTTAAAATGCTTCATTGACTGGACTATAGACTGCAGAAGAATGTTTTTCACGAATTATTTGCGCACTAAATAAAGAAAGGAATTTTTTAATTAGATGTATTATTTAGACAGGAAGCAATAAATCATCCTTGTTTTCCTATGAAATATATTATGCATAATGTGATAATTACCCATATCAAATTACAATTTGCATATTAATCCCCTTCATTGTTTATGCAAAATATAATTAAATTTCACCTTGTTTACGCCAAATTAACCTTCAGAATATTCTAGCGATGACATCACACCTTCGACAACATTGCAATAACTATCTCAAGGGTGGCCTTGAAGTTGTTTATGCAAAATATAATGGAATTTCAATCTGTTTACGCCAAATTAACCTTCAGAATATTCTAGCGATGACGTCACACCTTCGAGAACATTGAAATAGCTATGTCAGGGGTGGCCTTGAAGTTGTTTATGCAAAATATAATGGAATTTCACCTTGTTTACGTTAAATTAACCTTCAGAATATTCTAGCGATGACGTCATGCATATCCAGACTCAGTCTCGTAAAAGTGGTACAGTATCCCCCCTGTAAAGGTGGCTCAGTCCCCCTGGCTTAATATCCCTCTTGTAAAAGTGGCTTAGAATCCCCTTTGAGGCTAGGAATCTTGGTCCAGAACTCTCCCTGCTATACTACTAATGGAATTATTTTAACTTCAGTAGCTTCACTGTTTTGAGTAAAATACTAAAATAAAATTTTGATTTGGTTAATACATAAATATGAATAAATTTTATGTGAATACAATTTTTATCTAAATGTGCAAATGATTTTTTGACTAAGACCGTGAATCAAGTTCAATTAACATAGCTATTGCAAGGTCAAACTTTAAATATTACATTTTTAATGTTTATTGATTTTTA
Organism: Euceroptres primus; assembly: GCA_037177015.1. Classification (NCBI taxonomy): domain Eukaryota; kingdom Metazoa; phylum Arthropoda; class Insecta; order Hymenoptera; family Figitidae; genus Euceroptres; species Euceroptres primus. Next base: position 1,025 of record JBAGKK010028523.1, read on the forward strand.
ATTACTTTGTTTTTTTTATTTTTAAGAAAATTCAATAAAAGTGAAACCGAGGATACATTATTATGTATGTTAAAAGTCTGTTATATTAAATATAATATTATCCATAATCATAATAAGATTATAACATTTTTAATGACAAAAAATCTGAAATCATTTTAATTTCATTTCATAATTAAGATAATAAAGTCTTTTAATCAATTATAAAAAAATGACTCAACTTTTAATTATCTAAAGTTATATTTATTGAATTCAAAATTATTTAAAGTTAATATGCCGGAGCGATAAAATTGTTAAAAATTAAGTTAAAAAATCGTTAAGAAACAGTATTACAAGAGACACCGTTTTGTTTTCATCCGATTTGTTTTCTCGCAATTCTCGGAAACTCTTCGCTCGCCTCCTGCAATAGCTCGCAAAATCTCGCCCCCTCCCCTCGGCCCTTTCTTTTATTTGCTAACGTGAAAATAGAGTGCGCTTTTGAAGAAAAGAAGATCACTTTGACTTTCATAGTGTTGGCACAGAAGCAGTGTCCCTAAAAGTTCCTAAACATTAAAAAAAAAAAACAGATTTTTGAAACATAGTATTTTTGAAGTATTTGTTAACTATGAAGTATTCTAAATAAAATATTGAGATGTCTTTCGATATTTTGATCTTGGATATTTTATGTATAAAAAACTCCAAGTTCTTCAACAAAAAAGAAACCTTTCATTTACATGCGAGAATTCTGAGACCACTTGTTTTTTGTTAGTTGTATAAAATCAGATAATTTTGATAATACACAAATTACAATTTTTGCTGAAAGTAGCATGAAATATATAAAAATTCTGTGCCAATGACCCTGAGTTGAAGTATTTTTGCTCAGTTTTATAGTTAATATTGCAAAAGTGTCCAAATTTCAACATTTAAAAAAATTTTGAATAACTCCTGAAATAATGGATATTTTTAAGTGTTCTTGGGCGCTTTTTAAAGATAAGTCAACGAAGAATATGACTATTTTTCAAGATTATCCTAGTTCTTTTTGTCTGGACTTTGACAAAGCCTAAACTTGAAACAAAAAGGTCGTAAAAATTCGAAATTGTAAAATCCTTTATGAAAGAAATATTAAAAATAATTATTCTGCATATTGTAAGAAAATTTATTTAGCCATTGCTAATTATCATTTTCATAATTTAAAAAAATCCTGTTTTCGAGTGTAAGATTTTTAAAAATTTTTACGACTTGTGTCAAGTTGAAAGTTTGGAAAAATCTTGGGAAATTTTACTAGGATGTTGCTGACACAATCGTCATATTCTATGCTAATATTGTTAATTTACCTTTTAAGTGAGCCAAAGAACACTTAAAAATATCCACTATTTCAGGAGTTATTCAAAATTGATGTAAACTTAGAAATTTGGATTTTCCTGGTAATACCTTCTTAAGGAATTCACAAAAACAATTCATCTTGGGATCATTAGACGCAGAATTTTGACACTTTTCGCACTATTTGGAAGAAAAAATTTTACTTTATGTATCATCAAAATTATCTAATTTTATACAACTAACAAAAAACAAGTGATCTCATAATTCTCGTCAGTACTGTATAGTCCAGTCAAATTAGACGAAAAAAGGTCATTTGCTGGACAAAATATATTCAACAATTTTGTTTGCTTAAAATGCAAAATGAAATACCGAAACCCTCTGCTCTGTGCAACTGCTGCGTATATTGTTAAGATGTTAATTAACAATACACGAAAAACTGAACAGTTTTTCCAATACGTTTGCTTTAGACCACGCTCACCGACCAAACAAATTTCCCTCCATAATTCCGACCAATCATAACATCCCCCTACCCCCACCACTACAACAAACCACCCCCTTTTATACCATCACAATATCCTCTCACAGCCCCCCCACCCATCCAAAACCATCCCCTTCAACCAACCTTGACAACCCCTTTATCCCACTCTCCTCAAATAAGCCACGCTCACCAGCCAATCAAAACACGCATATCTTCCCCCACCCCTCTTTTTAGGCCACGTCCACCGATAAATAAGATCTCCCGTTATAACCCTCCCCCAATTTTTAAACCACGCCTACATACCAATCAGATTTTCCTCCATACCTACAGGTATCTACTCGCGTTAGTCCTCTTTTCTCGTGGCACGTCACACACACACACACATAACATATATATATATATATATATTTAAAAATTTATTTTTTTAAAATCTCTTTCCCAGTAGCAATCTGAATTCCGGCTGAAATCAGACAGAAGCAGAGAGAGCGCACTGAATTCCGGCTGAAGTATGACGCAAGGCAGAGAGCACAGAACCTTTGCAGTGCTGGCAAACGTTGCTACCAGGGTTTTTGCTCAGTTTCAAAAAATTATAACTCGAACAACAAATTTTTCTTTTAATCAAAATTATATTTGAATGTTTGTTGCTAAAAACTGTTCATTTAAAAAAATTGCCATTATTTTTGTATGCATAGATTTCTTTTTGTTAATTTTTCACAATTGTGAATTTGGTGGTCCGGGTAGACTCCAAAGATATTTTTTTATTTGCATAAAAATTTAGGTGGGTGATAAGGGTACCAACCCACAACTTTTCCTACCACTGGCATTTCGATTTCAAAAAAAAAATTTCGATCATCCCTAATGATTACGAAAGAAAATTTATGAAGTACGTGATTAATCTAAAGAAGATAATGCGTCGTTGACAAAAAGTTGTGAAATTTGGCCTATCGATTTTTTGAAAACAAAAATCTTCTCACAACCAGCTAAAGTATTTTTTTCCATTACTTGTGATCCAAAATAATACGAAAATATCAATTTAAGAGATCAAAAATCATTTTTGTAGTGGAGATAAATAATTTACATGTTAGGAAGGTTACCGAGTGGGCATTCAATAAACGCAGAAACATAAATTTCAAAATTATTTTTAAAATATGTAGAGTGGAGATAACAAATTTTAAAAATATTGTAAAAATTTCTTTTTTCGCACTTTATTTGACTGTGCCTCCAGATTTTTGATTATATTTTTATTTACTGCACACTTTTTAAAAATAGGTTTCCGAGTGGACATTATTATAAATCGTACGGTACATAATTTACATAAATTTTTTGATGTTGCGAACAATAAACATGTTTCTGCTTATACGAGCACTTGCGTAGGACTAAAAGTAATGAGTTTTGATTTTTTTAGATTTTTTAAAGTAATTTTTTCCAAATTCTAACGTAAAATATGAGGGTTACGGAGTGGACATGGAACTTAAGGGACAGACTTCTAAACATTTATAAACATCTTCAAATCTAAAATATTTATCCCTATTCATAATTTTTAGATTCTTCATCTTAATAAAAATGACTCGTATATGAGTATCAATCAATAATAAAATTTTGTTGGCATTATTTCACAATTTTAGTTTGTGAATCTGTTCTTGGGAACAGGTTACCGAGTGAAACTTTTGGGTATATTTTAATTTCCAATACTGTAAAAAAAGTCAGTGCAGTTTTACTACATGTCACGTGTCACATTGACTTTTGGGAACTAAAATGAAAGGGGCGCTCTGATATTTGATAGGTGAACCAGAGCAAGCGTTTCAAAAATTCCTTAAAGACGATAAGGAAGATCGTAGCGGGTAACATTAAAGAAATATGATAAAGACTGATAAGGACTATCAATTCTCATCAATAATTGTCAATTGTCATCTAATTCAAATGTAAATGCTTGATGAACATTTAACGAAACTTTTTAAATTAAAAAAGAAATGATCAAATTTGTAAATAAAAGGTTATAAATTTATAAAATTCATTATTAAAATTGATAATTATATATAATAAAAGTTTAATTACAATAACAAGTATAAAAATATTTATAGATATCAATTTATAAAAATAAATGTAAAAAATTTCTCAAGTGTACATTTTCTAGAATTCTTTATGGAGTGAATTATATCATCTACTTTGGAATTCATCGTTCTTATTATTTAAAGGTTTTTCGAAGACCTTAATTTTAAATTTGCAGTCAAAAGTAAAAAATTTATTAAAATCGAAATGCCGAATATCATATAATATTGCGGGTGAATAATGTTTTGATTTTTTAGATCACTGATGAATCTGAAATCATTTAATTTATTCATTAAAAATTTAAATTGATTGATATAAATTGTTTTTTACTTTTTTAGACTAACATTTAAAAAAAATTAATGTTAATTTGATCTCAAACATTAAGAAGTTGTCTGTTAGGCTTGTGAAAATGAATTAAATTCATTTATCAATCTCGGACTCGGAGATATTGCGTTTTGGCAGGGGGATGCTTTCAAAATTCAAAATTTATAAAATGTTTAAAAACCATTTGACTTATCAATAAATACTTAAATATTTGAAATTTCCAACGAATTGCAATAAATTTGTCACTACAATAAAAACTTGTATTTGTGATTTTTTAGCATTATGCTATACTTAAAAATTTGTTTATCTCTTGCTAGCTTTCAACTTTGAAGCACATTTTAATAAAAAAAATAAACGAAAAGATGTAAAAAATGATTCATTGGCCCATTATTAATGTTATATTATTATTTATATATTACATTATTATATAAATTATTTTATTGATAAGAATGACCATGAAACATTCAAAAGAATTTAAAGTGAAAATGAAATAAAATCCATTTCGAAACACAAGGATTTATCCGAGTTTTGTAATTTATTCGAATTTTAACAGCGAATATATGTGAAGACATGAAAATGACAACTCGGTAAAAGCCAATTGAAGATGGCCCCTGAATTCGGTTATTTTAACTCTTACTTAGGGGCCATATTCAAATGGTCTTTAACGAGTTGTCATTCTCATGTCTTCATATATTTTGCTCACTTTAACTTTTCAGTTCCACCGCTCCCACAGCTACCAAACTTTTAACCAAATAATATAAGAAAAAATGAATTTCAAAATATATGATTCAAATGACTCGAAGCAATTAAAAGTAGACAAAAAAAACTCAAAAAAATTTTGAATTCAATTTTTCTGTCAGTCGCACTCTTACGATTGTACTTGAATACAAATATTTGGTTTCCCTATTGTTTTCTGCGTTGATTAAAACAAAAAAATTGATAGAGAATCTGAAACTTTTGGAGTTCTTTTTTTAGTGTCGCCGGGCCGTATGGGCTTTACAAATCGTGAATTGCTGGTATGTAGGCCATATAACTTTTCCTGTGAACTTTTTCCCCTATCACATATATTTTTCAAAAAAGACCCAAATTTTTTATTTTCAGAATAACGGCTGCCTTTGTGCTAATTTTTTTATTTTTTTTCAAATTTCTTCGTTGATTTAAAAACCGGAGAAATAAATCACAGAAATCAAAAGGAAAAACCTAATTATCTTCATTCTTTTGAAAAATACCTAATTTTCAAAAAAAGCACCGACCTTTTTCTTAAAAAAAAAATGTTTGACAAAGTTTTTGGCACCTGTTCTTAAAACTATTTTTTGTTCACGAACAACGCATATACGAAGTTTTATGATTTTTTAACAATTTAAGAATAATTTGGAAAATTCTTATTTTATCAGCTTTAGCTTCATCTAATTGTTTAAACAATAATTTAAAATATTTTTAAAAATATCAAAATAACAGTTAATCATTGATAATGAAAGGCGATGAACTGACTTAAAGTGTTTCCCGATATTTTCATGTATTTGATATGAAAATATACGATATTACAGATTTTTATAAACTAATGAATTATTTTTATCTGGAATAAGAACACATTGTTAAAAAAAATTACTATTTCAAACTTCCCTGTCCCGGATATTACACCCAAATTAAAAGAAAAAATTCTGTCATAATTTGGCATAGTTATGTAATATTGTTTATGAAAATTATTTAAATGATATTTTTTTTCCAACCGAAGTCTTTCAGATAGAAGATTAGAAAAAAATTGATATCCTCCTCAGTCAACGGTTACACCTATTTTTCGTCACATTTTTCTGACGACTGTAACTATGAAAAGAAATTGTTTATAACAATTTGTTGTTAAAAGTATAAAAAATTTTGTTTAAATCTGAAAAGTAATTTTCCTTTTAGGGTTACTATTTTTTATGTTTTCGCTAAGTGAAATTTCGACAGATTTAAAAAAATATATATTGTTGCTTAAAAATAAAAAATCGGTCTTTCCACTAATCCGTCATTTTTGAATTTTCAATATAAAAAAAATATTTTTGAATACTTTAGACCATCCACTTCAAAGATCTAATGAGAAAAATTAGATCCGATTATTTTTTAAAACAACGAAAATTCATCTAAAAGCTTAGACTTCTGAGGAAACAAGTTTCCCTCAATTAACAAATTAATATCTTGTAAACTATTAGTCGCAAAGAATTCGTTTGGCGATCATCTTCAAGCTTATTTTATCCTCTAAGCATCGAGTTATATACACTTTCTACTTATCTTTCAACCGGGAGCAACAATTAAAAAGGAGGGGAGGATTATGGCGGGAGATCTAATTGGTCGGATGTTATGGGGGTTCCTCCGATTGGTCGATGAGATGAATGGAAGGGTGTTGTTGGAGGGGGATGTGAAGGAGCCGTGGACGCACGAGATGAAGTCGAACTTTGACGAAGTCAATGGAGGCGTCTGATTGGCCAATTTTATGGGGGATCTGCTGATTGGTCAATAAAAAATGAGTGCATGGAGTGAATTTTTTTATCTTTAAATAATTATCTCTAAGTATATGAAATAACTGATGTAGGTGAATAAAAAGAATAATTTAAATATTAATTTAAAACTATTTTCAAGCACATAATAAAATAATTATTAATAATATTAATAATAATAATAATAATAATAATAATAATGATAATAATAATAATAATAACACAGGTTTTATATGTGTGTGTATGTGTACCATTTATTTGTACAATGCAAAACGTCAACCTTTCTTTAGTTCTATACATGTTTCGAAAGAGCAAGTTTAACCTCAGCAGTAATATATTCTAACAGGATGCTTGTTATTTCCAGAAAGACAATTTCAAAATACAAATCAGCAAACGCTTTTGGTAGTTTGCTTTTTAACTTACTTTGTAAATAATTGGATTTTACATTTATGATCTATCGAATCATATTTTCAGTCGGTATTTTAACATTTTCAGACATAAAATAATCACACAACTCGGCGATGAGTAATTCTTTAGACTTTTCAACATTTGTTACTAAGAGTTGAACTCGACGAAAACGTTCATCTGGACACATAATCACACACACACAAGGCGACGCCGCTCTGCTCCGATGTTTCAGGTAGATAAAAAAGAATGGCTTTGCTTCCGTGAGACGTCGTAAATATTAACCGGTATTGTCCGAGGTTGATGGTTTGAAGATACATCGGAGATACGGCATTTTCGAATGAGAAATAGGCTGCAATTACCTCCACATTTTGTTGAAGCTTCGTCCAAGTTTCGGCATTGAAAGTAATACCCAATGTGGTACTGATAAGTTTAACAACTGGTTGTAATATCCCACTGGATTGAAGTTCAAGTCCAATTAGAAGTTTCTTTGTAAATGATTTGTTGAACCTATAAATGGTTGCTAAAAGGATCTGGTTTGCTGATGATCTTTTACTCACATCCGAAGCGATCATAAACATTTGCTTAAAACCAGCTCGAGTCAATATACTGCTTGGTTCTTCATGAGGTGAATCTGACGCAGGGTTTTTAGTCTCAGTTAATTCAGTAGCAGCTGTATTCGTCTGCGACGTGGTGTTTGTCTGAACAGGAGTACTGTGAACTGGAGTTTGTGTAGAGTTCGATACCGGGGTAAACCTCAGATAAATTGACGTCAACGAGTGTACTACTTTGAGACATGATATTTTACTTGAGAATGAAAACATAACTTTTCCACGGCGACCCCTGACACAGGATTTATAGATGGATAGAGAGTATGGAGGGAGTAGAAATAACCGTCAAATGGTACTCGTTTAAACGTATTTCAAATGGGCTAACACCTGTTGTGTACGGACAGGAAATGAAAAACAGGAAACAAATGCTGTAAGAGGGGTAATCTGCGATAAAAATTAACCATGCGTGAATGGAAAATGAAGGGGTGCTTAAGTAATAGCTGGCACCACCGTACGATTTGGTCGAGAGCTAGGCTAGGATAGATTTCTAAACCGGTTTTTTACGTTGTGGCACTCGAGGGTGGTAAGAGTGTAGAAGGTGAGCGCGCAGGAGGGTGGACCAACGCTCGCGCGCACGTCTCCTGCAAGCATATAAGCTTACTAGCCTGGTCGCCACGCACGCAGGAGCGAATAGCTTTTTCACCCTGCATCTTAGGCAACCTTAAATGTATTCCGTTGGAAAAACCGTTGACCCATGTACCAAGGGTTGGCAACGTCTGCTAAACAACTGTTGTGAATGTAGGAAAAGGGGGTCACGCATCATGTATTTTCAACGTGTTTAAACTTGTTTTCAGTTGCTGTAGTCTGCATCAACCTGTATTGACCCCTCAATTTCCAAGACATTATCATATTCAGAGTAAACGATGCAGTTGATGGTATGATGAAATGCTTCTTTTAATCTAACTTCAATTCTCAAAGAACCATGTTTCACAAGATTCTAATGGGAGTAGCAGTGTGCTGAGAGATCAGGAGTAAGATCAAATGCAAACAAACAGTTATTTATGGTGATTTATGAAATTTATGAAAATTTGTGGTAATATATGAAATTTATAGAAATTTGTGTAAATCTATGGAAATTTATGGTAATTTACGGAAATTTATGAAAAGTTACCGGTAACTTTTGATAACAGTTCTGTTGAACGCATGCGCAATAGTTTGGGATGCTAAACTCGAAGTCGTCGCTCATTGAACAATCTTACGGAAGAAGAACTGAAATTCGGTTCCTTCCCTAGGGAGGTAAAGTTATGACGTAGCGGGAAGTAAGTAATTAGGTCTGAAATTGGCCACTTTCGAAGCGCTATATAGACGTCAGAAGTCGAACTTTCAGACGGGGCGTTGTGAAAAAAATTTTACTTTTTATAACAAATACAAAGAATTTTTAAGCGCACACTATATGATTGGACGCGCCCGCAAACGATGCCAAAGCGTATAGTTGTAATTTACAGAGTGAGAGAGAGAGAGGGGGGTATATACTACGTACAGTTGTATAACTATAGTTAGCGTTATCGCTCTCTCTTTGTGCGACATTTGTTATACACTTACTACATACACTTCCGTAACGCTTTTATTTAGCGCTTTTTCGTGCCGATTTTTTGCTGGCTAGCTCCCGCCCCAGACGTGCCATAAGGAACTTCTTTCCAAAAATAAAAATGAACGCTTTTGCCTGCAAAATAATATAAAAAACATTGTGAAATATCTAAATCAACCAGAAAAAAGAGTAAAAAATAAAAATGTACGCCTTTGCCTGCAAAATAATATGAAAAACATTGTGAACTACCTAAATCAAGAAGAAACAAGAGTAAAAAATAAAAATGAACGCCTTTGATTGCAAAGGCGTTTATTTTATTTTTTTTATTTTATTTTTTACTCTGTTTTCTTGTTGATTTAGGGATTTCACAATGTTTTTCATATTATTTTGCAGGAAAAGGCGTTCATTTTTATTTTGTAATCTTTTTTCTTGTTAATTTAGGGATTTCACAATGTTTTTTCATATAAAGTTATCCACGTCTTCACGTGTAAATGCGTGATATAGACGAAACTTGGCAGGCGTACTTGGTTGAAATGCTATCCTATGCTCGAGAGAATAATGGTTTCAAGTACTTGCTCATAGTTATTATAGACATCTTTTCCAAAAATGGTTGGGCTATTCCTGTTGAAAACAAGAGTGGACCTGATGTTACAACTGTAATGGAATCTATACTTGTGCAAGCGGCCATTCCTGGATAACGGAGGTTACGATCGTACACGAAAATAGCCTCAATTTAGACACATATCCGATTTTTTTGTCTACTAGCATAAGATGTTTACCCATGTAGCTGCACATTATGTATAAATTTCATAGAAAAAATAATTAATTGCTCTTGAGATACCTGCAATTAATTATTTTTCCATGAAATTTATACATAATGTGCAGCTACTT